>MCJB01027698.1:87680-127014 GCA_002018475.1 Nicotiana obtusifolia
CCCCCCCCCCCCCCCCAGGAACATTCGTCCTCAAATTTTAACTCTTAGAGACTTGCAAAAATGTCGCCAAAGTCTCCTTTGAACACTTCACTAAAACGAACTTGCACACAAGCAGAAATACACTATACATTCCACACATGGCCAATATCTGTAAATGGTAACACTTGGCCTCACACAGCCATTTATCATTCATAGAGCAAGATATAAATACATGTTCATTTCAACATTCACCGTTTATGCTAGCAGGGTTATAAATAATATCTAACTATGGAAAAAAGGTCGGCATCTTATACCATAATATTATCACCTTCCTCGTGATTATTTTTTTCCTTATACAAGACTCTTCATATAGGGACATTACCAACATATGGATATTGTTTCTACCCTATACTCACGCTTCTCTGATTCAATTCTATTCAATTCGTTCTAATATCATTCAATATCAATAAATCCGGCTCCTTCTTAGTCCTCTAACTCAGGATCCTTATTGCCTTACTTATTGAGCTTTCTATCTCACAACTCTTTAATAAAGGTTATCATCCTCATTATCAAACCTACAGTGGCCATTATTTAGTAATCTTACTGCATTTACATAACCTAGTTCTTTCTATGACTTATACCCCACTTCGGGAGTTCAAAGATGTCTAACCCATGCTTATGTTCATTACCTTATCTAGTCTTTCTGTCTTTTAATTCTACTTTGCAACAATTTACCTTAGGTATGACATGCTAACTCTATTAGAAAACAAGCTACTACATCATCTAACAATACTCTAGATATATATAGACCTAGTAGCTCAATTACACATACTCTCATTCTAAAATAGGTAACATACCTAATAACCTCTAAGATGGGGCTCGAAATCTCAATGATCTTTTAACGCATACATCTAATTTTGTGTCCCTTTTAAGCCTGACGCTCTCCTTCTACCCCCAACCCAGCTGAAATGATGGTACTGAGCCCCTAGGCTGCCCTGAATGACTGCTACCCTCATAACTCAACATCAGACAGTTCTGCGCCATATGACCCGGGGTGCCGCATCTGAAACATGCATCTGTAACTTGTAAGAACAGTCCATCGTGTCTCCTTCTACTCTGCTCACATCGAGGTGGTTTCATTTGTCCAACACTCTCTTGATCTTGCACTCCTTGTGCGCTTGATCCATGACCTGTGCTCGACTGAGGACTTCGAGAATATTTGGTCTCTTCAGGCCTAGATAAATTACCCCCTGCCTAACCTCGTCTCCTCCGAGACTTATTACTACTTGCTTCCCCAGCATACTCGTCAACTGGCCTGTCTCTCTTACCTTGTTTCCTTTCTCGAGCTTGTTCTACTTGCTGTCGTTGTTTATTTTCCTCTAGATTATGTGCGAAAGCCTAAAACTCAGATTTGTCCGTATTATTATTCAGCGAGGCTGTGATACAAGCTTCAACTAACTATGGTGCCAGCCCTGCCATAAACCGATATATCCTAGCTCGCATCGTATCAACCAAAGATGGGGCATACCTGGCCAATGAATCAAACGTGAGACTGTACTGGCGAACACGCACGTCACCTTGTTGTAGGGATAAAAACTGATGAACCTTGGTTTCCCAAATCTCCAACGGTAAGTAATGATCCAGGAAGGCTCTGGAGAATTCTCCCCACTTTGCTGGTTATGCATTCTGCCCTCCGGATAATTCCTATGAATCATACCAGTACACAGCTATATCTCGCAGCATGAAAGCTGCTAACTCCACTGCCCCTATCTCGGAAACATGCATAACTCGAAAGATCCTGTAAAGTTGGTCAATAAAATCTTGGAGATCCTCATACTGATCTGTCCCCCTGAACTCTGGAGGACTCAAAGCAATAAACTCACGAACCCTCAAACTTCTGAGCGGACTCAGAAGGTCCAGCACTAGTTGGAACTTTAGTCTGTCGATGCGTAGCTACTAACTAGGTCAAAAAGATGCACAACACTCCTAAGATCCTGATCAGTAGGGACTAGTGGCAGTACTAGTGCTCTATGAAGTTCCTCTGGTGCTAGTGGAGTAGGGGATACTCAGGAAGGTGACCCAACTAGAACCTCTAACAGATCTACATAAACCGGCGGCAGTCTACTAATGCCTCCCCCCTCAACAACTTTACCTTCCTAACTAGTTGTGGCCATTCTTGTATCGGGCATCTCAGTACAACATATCGAATATGAGTTAGACATTGACTCCTGATGACTCAACTCTATATCGCACGATCTAGATTAGAAAGATGGGTAACCAATCCTAAATGCCTTGTAGCTTCCTAATTATAAATGTGGTGCACAACACATCCATAAAAAAGACTCCATTAGACACGGCTTTGTTGACTCCCTAGGAAAAACCTGCTCTGATACCAATTTGTCACACCCCAACCTAGGTGAGGCATGGCTGGCACTCGGTGCCCTACTGGCCCCAACGAACCACTTTGCATCTCTTGAATGCTAGACATAACCCAGAACATACATAGGCCAACATGGTCGTAACTCAAAATATATCGTAGGCGGCCAAGCGTCATATCAGCTAGCTATCATACTCAAACATCAATACATGTTCCGGCCTAGGAGGCCAATATGAGAATCAATATCGGACAGCCCAGAAAGAAAACATACATGGGAACCGACAAGGCCACTAAAATACTGTACATACTGACATCAAAATATCGTCGAGACATGGCCCCGGCCTACCCATAAGTTTATAACAAAATCTGATATCATGACTTGTAGACTCGGCTATACTCCGAAAGAGATGGAGTCTTACCGATTTCCCGTTGAGTACCAATCTTGTCTACTTTGAGGGCTCGTCAAACTGATTACTTTGCACCTGCAGGCATAAAGTGCAGCGCCTCAGCAATTGGACGTTAGTACAATAAGATATATGTAAGGCAGAAAGCAGTACATATAAATAAATTCTGAAAACTGAAAAGCATGAAAGAATACAAAAATAGTCTGTTGAATGATAAGAATAAGAGGGAGTTAACCGCGTACTGTAGATCGACTTACTAGATCGCTATCACTTGGACCACTTGGTTCTATAATCTAATTGAACAACTCAACCTATCATAAGATTCTGAACTATTTCTATCAACCGTTGCTCAGTGATCTCTTGTTGCATCATCGTTGTTACTTATTGTGTAGAAGGGTAGACCATCCCTAAGGCACACTAAAAGATTACCATTTGGTGGCAAATACGCATAGCAAAGCAGACCGTCCGTACGGCTCAAAATATTAGGGTCGGACTATGCGTACATATGGGACCGTCCATAGCCAACCTTTATCTTACCTCTGCATTTCACAGACCATCCATAGGTTAACCGTCATTATCCTCCTATGCGTTTATAGACCGTCCATATGGAACATACTTATGCATAAATAACATTGCCATAACATGCAGCAGTCAATATCTTACAAGCTAGGTGCTTGTGTCTATAACGTATAACTTCTTCTACTACTTTCGGTAACTTTCAGCTCGTATTTGGTAACTCGTAATCCCTACTCATTAACTTTAAGGAAACTCATAACTACTCTCAGATTTACAAATCTGTTGTGACATACTAGTAAAAGGCTATCGTGATTTGTATAATCTTACCTTTACAAATTAATTTGGTACATCGTAGGGCTCATATTTCATAGTGTTTCAAGCGACCCATCGCATTAGTTAACTCAATCTCTACTTCCTTTAATGTATGGAATATCATTACTATTTTAGCATGCACACGATTATTCTAGTTAGGTAGTACAATGCATTTCATAACTTATGTGACCTTACTTTCTTCTACATACAAACTATTCTTCATTCGTTAGTTTGCTCATTCACAGCCTTTATATTTATGGGTAGGTTCTTATTATGCAACTTATCACATCTCTTAATTTACATCTATCTCTCTTATTAGCATTAGGGATCTCCCGTAGCTACCTTCACTAACCAATGAAAACTACTTCGGGCAATTAATAAGATCATAGGCTCTATGCGTAATTTCTACTCGTGAGCCATTTGTAATATACCAATAAACAAAGGCTATACTTCCCGCTGTAGACACAACATAAGTTCCTTGAGGTCTCTGCTTATTAGCAGGAATTATCCATGGATTATAACTACGAGTAACTCATTTTTTATCTATATTCACTTTTGAACTATTAGAGCCTCTTAACCTGTCAACATAGAACATACGTTAGGACTCGTCCCCCTGAACGTCTTATAAGGGTGACGTCACCACAGAATCATGCTGGAAGAAGAAAGGGAAAGCCTTACATACCTTAAAGTCGATCCTTAAATGAAGATGGTGGGAAATTCTCCTCTTCAATATAATCTACACCAATGAAACTAACACTACTATCAACTATAGTAACACATCAACTAGCTACCACATAACAAGCTTTTTCTACGACAAATCGGACAGCATCTCCCCTGTTTCTTTCACCTCCCTCGAGGTCACAACATCAACCATAACAGGCCACCCTTAATCCATATCTCCAGCACCTTAACAATACGAGAACTACCCCCACAATAAAATATAACAACGGCAATAGGGCCAACGTTAAGCTTAGGATAACTAGCTTACGACACATCGAACGACAAGCTCGGTCCTTAACTAGCAACAAAATACTAATCTACACTTCTTCTTCTCTTCAATTTATATATAACAACAGCACACACACACACACACACACACACATATATATATATATATATATAAAATCTCCGAAAACTCCAGCCACAACAACATCATAAAAACACCTCAAAATAGTCCAACCTGGTATCACAACTTCTATACGTCTTTTGACCGTCAACTCATAACTTCTAGCTTCAAACAACTTCGCTAGGGCTTAGATATGATCTAAGTCATGTAGGAGAAGAAGAGCTTACCATTAAACAGCAAGAAAAACTCCAAAAACAACTCTTCGTATATATGAAAGAACTCACAACACCTCAACAACATCATGTAAGTGATCTCCACCACTTCCACAACACTTTTGATGAAGAACTTAGGTGGTTTGGCCTTGGATTTGTGTATGAATCTTTAGGATATTCTTAGAGAGAGTTTATATCTGCTTGAAGGTCTGATTTGGTCGAAAATTATACTTAGAGACGAAAGTTATCACTTTATATAACAAGGTAAGCTTCGACCGACTTTGTGGGTCCCAAAGAAGCAGCTTGCGCAGTCTCGCAAAAACGTGAATATCTTTTTATTCGGACGTCGTATCGACGAACGGTTTAATGAGTTTGAAAGTCGACTCATAGATATTCAATTTTATGGGTGTATCACCCTGTAACGCAAAGTATATTTAGAGAATATCTCAGTGACATTAGACCCAAATTTAGGTCAAATTATGAATGTAACTTGCGACAACTTTTGTCGCGTTTCGTTTTACAACTTGTTTGTTTTAAAAACTAAACATTCAAATATTATATGATTCAGGCAAATCCAAATGTAACAATAACGAATCATAAGTCTAAGGCCATTTACATAACGTAACAGCGTTGATACATGATAAATCCCCCAAAACTTGTAAATATAGAGTCATGAGCTCTAAAATGGAAATACAAATCCGAAATGCCAAATAACAATACTGTCTGAATGAAAGACAACAGTACAAAATGAAAAGAGATGCTAAGACAGCGGTGCAGCTCTACCTCGTCTCTCCAAAGATAACTCAACAACAAGCCTTAGCTACAGGTGGCTCGGTCCAAACTTGTATCTGCACAATTAAGATCAAAGTATAGTATGAGTACAATCAACTCCATGTAATCAGCAAGTATCATAACTAACCTCGGCAAGGTAATAGAAGCAAGAATTATAAATGACACTCACTAATAACCTGTACATTCATAATTCCAACAAGTACAGAACAATAATACTATCAAGTCATGAATCACGGATAAACCACCTTGGTGCACATGATGACTTAACGTACTCTACTCAGTAAACAATCCAGCATATAAAGAAGAGACACAATCAATTTAGTTAAACCACCAAAGAAATTGCAACAAAAGATGAAATGCAATAACCAAATCAAATAATGGCCAGTCTTTCCTCAAAGTCACAATAACTGAACCAAACCACTGATAAGCTTTTCTCATACTGTGTTTACACCATCAAGAGAGAAATATGCGAGGGTGATTCTAGGGGGATAGATCTATATCCACATGCCGCATGGACAACGCACATGCTGCACGAACAACTCATGTGCCAATAATACATCAACTGCAGTGACCAGTCACGTGCTCCACGAACATCTCACGTGCCACTAAGATCAATATCTCGGATCCACACGGACAACTCACATTTTGAACGGACAATTCACGTGCCAATAATAACAATATCTCAGATCCGCACAGAAAATTCTTGCTCTATCAAATCTCAATCGCACGGACAACTCATGTACTAATAATCACAGCCACACAGACAACTCAAGTACCAATAATCACAACCGCACGGACAACTCATGTGCTACTAATCCAGTCCACACACAAAGAAGGCAGATATACAAGATTACATGTACGTGATGAATGAATATCAATTTCATATTCCATGACTGGTATAAGTGACATGCTAAAGCGTATGCATGTGCGAAGTGTGCTATCATAGCTAAAATCTGGCAATTTCATCACAAAAGTAGCAATAATCAGATTCAATCAGAAGATTAACTTATATGAAATCTCAAATACGGTACAAATAGCTCACAAACAGGGTACAAATAGAAGAAACATCGCAACATGAACCTTCGCAATCAATTTAAGGCAAATCATAGCCTAAATATTATTCCGAGCATTAATAACACCCTGGTGTACGCACATAGTTTCAACCTCACACATGCGCGCCACTCGGAGCACGTAGGTATCAAAACTGACTCAGCGAACTAGAGCCTCAACCAAGTTTAGGTAAGACACTAACCTTAAAAAATGCAAATCAACACTCAAGGAAGCCTTTCCCATGCTAATCACCCTCCATACGGCTCGAATCTAAAAATAACTTAGTAATATCAATAGAAGTCATATGAAACAAGCCCAAACAATGAAGCTAAGATCTTGGTTCAAATATGCAACGTCAACCCAAAAGGTCAATCCCGGAACCCGACAAAACTCACAATTTCGAACACTCATTCCGATGTGATTCCATATTATGTGTTTCATCCAAATCCGACCTCAACTCGACTCTCAAATCATCAATTTATACATTAGAAAGGTTTTTACTAAAATTCCCAATTTCCTCACTTGGATTCATCAATTATTCACAAAAATCAAGGTTGGAATCATGAATAATGAATAAATACGAGTCAAAAATTCTTACCAAAATCAAAATAACAAAATCCCCTCAAAAGTCACCCAACCCCAAGCTCTAGATCTCAAAATATATTAAATGACTAAACCCCTCGAAAATAGAGTACTTAAGGTCTACCCAAGCATACCCTTCGCGATCACGAAGCATTACCAGACAATGCCTCAGAAAAAACACTACTAGAACACGAGTTCCTGGTTGCGAAGGAGATGCATACCAACGATGAAACTATGCGAACACGATCCCCCACTCGCGATCACAAAGGCTAAAAGCATGCCGCCCCAATAGGCCTCCCTTAGTACATGAACACGACACCCAATCCGCGATCGCGAAGGCTGTTGCCTCCCCTAGCTCCGCGAACGCGATCCACCCTTCGCGAACCTGAAGAAAAAACACACCTGCCATCAAAATACCCTCCATAAATGTGACTACCTTCTCACGATCGCGATGAAGAAAACTAGACATCTGCATCAGAAATTCTAAAACAATGAGAAATGTTTTGGAAACCCATCTGAAACACACCTGAGGCTGTGGGGAACCCGTTCAATCATACCAACCTATCCCAAAAAAACTCGAGGCCTCAAATCACACCAAACAATATAAAAAACATGAATCGCATCTCTATTCAAGCCTAAGAAACTTCAAAACATACGTCGAACAAGCCTAAACAACACGGAATGACCTCAAATTTCGCATGCAAGTCCCAAATGATACAACGGACCTATTCCATAGGAAATAATTCCGGATAATAATGATTCGATCTTTAACTAAAATCAAAAATTCAACCCCGAGCCCGCACCTCAAAACCTGACAACACTCACAAATTCCGAACACCCATTCCGATATGAGTTCAACCATACCAAAATCATACAATTCTGACCTCAAACTGGCCTTTAAACCATCAATTTTATGTTTTAGAAAGTTTTTACTAAAATTTTCAATTTCTCCAAATCAAATCATTAATCAAACACTAAAATCGAGGTTGTAATCATGAAATAATAACAAACCGGAGTCAAAAATACTTACCCTAATTCTAGTAGTGAAAATCTGTTTCCAAAATCGCCCAAAATCGAGATCCAAAACCTTGTGAGAAAAAGTAACTAAATTTCGAAATAAAATAAATAAAATGCAGCAGCTGTCCCAGCTCGAATCAGGCCTTAGATGATCCTGAAACACTATTAGAAAATGTCAAATTTCTGATGGATTTTAAGTGGTCAGAAAAATGATGGTCACAAAATATTTGCGACGGAATCAGTTGCAAAATTTCGACCATTTTTGTCGCAATAGGAAATTGGGCGGTTGACTGGATAAAATTAAGACTTGCGACCACTTTGGTCGGTAACTTTGCGACCGAATCTGTCGCGCAATTAATAATAAAAAATGATTATATAATAAATGTTCCGACTGATTTGGTCGGTAACTTAAACTTTATTTATTATTTTATTTAAATGTTCCTACCGAATCAGCCGGAAAATAAGAAATTAAGAAAATAATTAATTAAAATTCCGACCGGAAATCAGCCACAAAATTTGGTAAAATATAGTAGAATTTTGTTGTACTTTAAGACACACCCCCTACCATCCTTATTCTTCTTCTTATGTGTCTCCTCAAAGACAGTAGCATGAGACACATTTCCCCCATGTGCCTTTTCCTTTCAAAATAAAAATTATGAGTTTATTACTTGAATCTCATATAAGTAAAGCTAAGTAAGATTCTATAAATAAATTATCGATCTCAATCAATGGGTGGGCCACAAAACTGATTGAACCTCCAGTATGCAACGAGCCACCCTTACTGGAGACTCTGTTTGCCTTTGCTTTTTCACTCTTCTACTTCCATTCATCGGTATTCCACTTTTCCAATAGTTGAAGCTAGACATCTTCACACAACCATGAAAGCCTGCTCCCACCTTTCCGGCAACAAAATGAGTATCTTTAATCCTTTTCTAAGCTCTCTTGTTGAATTAGCATTCACCTGAATTTCATGCTGAGGCTGCCATACATACTTAGTCTGCAATTGAAACAAAAGTTATAAATATTATATAAATTATATTTACTCATACCTTTAATTGAAGACACATATTCATTCTATTTTGGTATGGAATCTCTCTCCAGGAACTCCACGGCTCATGAAAAAATGGCTTCATAGCTTCCACAATCATTTGTGTGGCCTGAAAGGATGGCAAAGACCTGCATTATATGTAAAATAAACATTCGTTAAATATATGTATATCCTTATTCTAATAAATAATAATTAAAGAATTACTTACATGTCCCCATGGAGTACGATAATCAATCGATGCAAATGATCATACTCTACACTCTCATCAGCGTACTGTCTCCGTGAAGGGGCAACTGAAGTAGTACTAGTAAATGGGGTTGCAACCGCCTAAGATCCTCCAATATCCAGTCTAGAAATACTAGGAGTAGATGATGACAGAGATGATAATTGGAGTGGACGATGATGGAGACACAAAAGACGAACCATCATGCTGAGTGTAATGCCCGCCTTGGGATGGAATCAATGGTGAGCCATCATGCTGAATAGCAGGAACATGATAACTCAAAGGTGGCAAATTAGGCGTGGGCATAAAATTAATGATACTGGAGGCTGAACCACCCTGGGTCGGCATGGAATAATACTGTAATGTGCTAGCCGGGGAGGGGGGTGACTCTGAAAAACTCAAGAGGCAATGAAGTAGTCGACTAAGAAGGACGAGGAAAACTAGGAGGAGGACTCATCCTAGGCATATGTGAAGGAATGTGATCAGTCGTAGATGGCAAAGTATTTTTTTTCTTCTTAGATTGTTTCGGTTCTTTACCCTTAGAAGCCATCAGTGCTATTTAAGTAAAACAAATATAATAACAGAAAAAAATGAACAGGTAATAATATAAAGCAATTACTCTACATATTATAACAATTTAAAAAAAATATATATAAATTCCAACAAGATATAAAAATAAAACAATAACATAAAAAATCAATCAAGTCATAAAACACACAAACAACTCAATCCTCATTGCTTTCTTCATATTCATTTTCATCATCGATTTTTTTTTCTTCATGTAATTCTTCATCCTCGTTTGCTTCGTATTCATCACTTAGATCTCCATCCTCATTTTCCATGGATGTTCCTTCCTCATACTCACTTTGATTTGATCTAAGGACTGAAACCTCGAATTCTTCATGAAGGCCTTCATTATCCTGCAATTCACCTGCTAGTTCTTCATCCACCGTTGCTTCAATACTTGAAATGTCATTCTGGTATGCTACATCTAATCCATCCTCGACCTCAACTCTACCCACAGGCTTTTTTTATCACTACCCACCATGCAGCCTTCTTCTTGCACAAAGGATAAGGTGGGTAATACACCTGTTTCACATTGTGTGCTATGATAAATGGGTCATAGAGTCTATACTTCCCTGTGTGCTTTATTTCAACTATTTTATACAGGGGATACCTTTGTAGCTCTAGTAGGTGTTGGATCATACCATTTACACTGAAAGAGTACCAAATTTTTCTTCGGACAACCAACACTATACTCGAGTTCTAATATCTCTTGAAGCACACCATAATAATCAACATCACCATCAACTTTCACACACACACCACTATTATTAGTTTTTTGGCCCTTGGACTATTCTTCTGTATGAAACTTGTACCTATTGACGGAGTACTTAGACATCATTCTTCCTTAGGGCTAGGTCCCCAAGAAATGTCACACAAAAATGGATTAAATGTACACTTACGTATAATAAGGTTGGACCTCGGGACAATTTAGTAAAACATATGTTGTAGTCAACTTTACCTACATCTCAGTCAAAAATTGTGTTGGACTACGTTTTGGACCGCCTTTCCAGGTTGATTGAAAAGGGAGGTGCCAATGTATCGGGATTTCCCCCATCATCATTTCGATCAGGTCTATTTCTTAAACATGGCACATCATATTCAAAATAATATGAACAGAAATAAGAAGTTCTCTAGCCAGATATGCCTCACATATTGATCCCTTAATCCTTGATCTATTTTCCACGGTCCGCTTATATTTGCCAATCATCCTGCATAGCACGATTTTAAGATGAAATAATGTTTATCTAAAATACGTAAGAATAATTGATTAAGATAACTACCTCTCAAATGGATGCATCTATCTACATTGAACTGGCCCTCCTAGTTGTGCCTCTTGCACAAGGTGAATTGGAAGATGTTCCATGACATCAAAAAAACCAAGCGGGAAAATTTTCGTCAACTTGTTTAGAGTTAAGCGAATGTTATTGTCCATGCAAGATAGGTTCTCCGCCCTCAATGTGCTAGAGCACAACTCCTTGAAAAATAAGCATATCTCTGTGCTAGGCTTTCATAGTCTATCAGGCAAAGCATTGAATGCAATAGGCATCAAAGATTCCATGAAAATGCAAAAATCGTGGCTTTTCATAGACGTCAACTTCCCTTCTTTCATGTCAACACACCAAGATAAGTTTGATGCATACCCATCAGGCATCCTCAATATATTAACCCATCACAGATCTCTCTTCTCTCATCCAAACTGAATGTGTAACTAGCCTTAGAGTTCTGAATCTTGTTGTTCATGTCAAGTACAACTCGGCCCCCCTACAAAATTCTTTTGAATCCATCCTGGCCTTCAAGTTAGCTTTTGTCTTGTTGCTTACATCCATCATAATATTAAATAAGTTGTTCTTCTTGATATGCATGACATTAAGATTATACCAAAGAAGATTGTGCTTCCAATAAGGCAACTCTCAAAATATATTTTGTTTTGTCCAATTGTGTGCTACACCATTCCCCGGTATCTTATTAGAAAATAGATACTTTATTACCTTAGGTACATTCCTAACTCTGTTCCAAATCTCTTCGGGCGACAAGACATGTGGTGGCTCCTCATAATCAGTTTTGTTCTTCATAAATGCACTAGTATTTCTCCTAAACTCATGAACCATTGGCAAGAAGCGGCGATGAAAGTCAAACCATGTGTTCTGCCTCCCTGTTTCAAAGTGAATGCCTTTATGTCTTCCATACAAGTTGGGCAAGCCAACTTTCCGGCAATTGACCATCCAAACATCATTTCATAAACAGAAAAATCATTTATTGTCCACTTCAAAGCAGCACGGAGTCTGAAGTTTTGCTTAGTTGATACATCATGTGTTTCCACACTTTGATGCCACAATAACTTCAACTCATCAATTAGGGGCTGCATGTATACATCAATCAATTTTATTGAATTGCATGGACCTGGAACAATACAAGTTAGAAACAAATATTGACTTGTCATACATAATTCAGGAGGCAGATTATATGGCGTAACAAACACTGGCCAACATGAATATGGTGCAGCAGACACTGCAAAATAGAGTGAATCAATCAGCACATAATCCCAGCCTAATATTTCTCGTTTCATTGACAAAGTCTAGGAACACCCTATTAATATGCTTCCATGCTTGTCCATTCGACGAATGACATAGCACACCATCTCGCCTTCTATGTTCATAATGCCATCTCATATGAGGAGCGGAACTCATTGATGCATACAACCTCTTTAACCTTGGTATAAGGGGTAAGTAGTGCATCGCCTTCATTGGAACCTTATTCTGTTTAGTATTTGTGACTTCTTTGTCAGGTGGCTGGTTACAAAATTTGTAATTTTCTAAAGCTGCATCAGCCTTATAGAAAAACATACAACCTTTCTCACAACAATCAATCCTCTTCGATGATAGACCCAAACTGGAAACCAATTTCTTTGCCGTGTAAAAATACAGAATCCATGTCGGCTTGAGAAATAAAATTTTTCGATTTAATACTTAGTAATCTAACTGCAACAAACAATTTGCAATGTGCTGAGCCTTCATCAAGCGGACGACTAGCTTCCTCCAACTGTTTGAAGAAGCTTTTAGCCTCATCATTTGATTCAGATTGAGCCCTTGGGAACATCTCAAAAGTGTCCCTCATCATTTCTTTAAATCGATAATTTTCAACATTATTTTCCGCTATGGAACTATGTTCTCCACCACCAAAAGAATTCTAAAAATGAATATCATCTACACTACCATGACTCTCTCCATGAACAGTCCACACATAATAATTTTTCATAAATCCCTTCTTATACAGATGAACAGTAATAATGACCCAATAACATACGACACTTACATTTCACACTAGGGCATCTAATCGTCCCTTCGATAAGGAAATCATCAAGTGTCTTTCCCTTAGTAATAAAGCTAGAAACCCCTTCTATAAATTCATCATGTAACCCATACAATTCGGATGATTCCTATTATGCATCCATCTACGATGCCCAAATTCCATCTATAAGCCTAATGAGAATGTGTATTCTACATCGGGTCGGATTTGTTTACTCAGCACAACTATTGTTGAGGGTTGTGTCATCGGTTGGAGTTGATCTTATTCATGTTCCAATGTGTTCCATGAGTTACTCTCCAATTCTACGGTGAGTTATGAGACTGTTGACTATTTGCACATATGATGCAATGTTGTTTAGGCCTTGTAGCGAAATTCGAGCGAGATGGCTCTTGGGTGTTGCATGGTTGACTGCGCCTTGGCTATGGTTTTCCTGTTTGTGGTACATTATGTTATCCATTTTTCCATGGCTATGGTCATACACTTCGCGTGTTTGCTGTTGATATGCATGACTGTGGAAGCATCATGGCTCGAGATGTCCTATGGGGACCGGTGTTCGGGTTGGGTCACGCATCGCATCGGAGTTATGTTGGGATATAATCCTTTGTGCTTATTTCATGTGCTTTGTTTCTCCTTGAGTGATGGGTTCATAGCATTGTGCTTCTTGGTGGTATCTATTGAGCTTGCGGGACGGTTCTCTCATTTGATTCTCTTTCCATCACTTGGTACATTCGAGTTGCTGCTTGTTTGGTGCACGGATTGCATGATATGTGGCTTGTGGTGGTTCTGGTGTGGCGTGTACTTAAAATGAGTGCTATCGGGTTTGATTAAGGTATGTTTGGAAGAGTAATGTTATTATTCAGCTTAGAATTTGCCTAAGGTTCTTGTCGGGCGAGAGAACTCCACGACTTGTTGTTCTGATGGGTGATTATGAGTTTCTGCATGTTTCTTTCATCATTGGTTGTACGAAGGGTTAGAACAAGGTTCATTTGATATGAGGTTTGCTACCCGTACTGGGTTTGTTATTGGGCAGTTGTTATGGTCGGAAGATATTGCTACAAGTATCTGAATTATGTGGAATATCATAGATTATATTTGGAAGATGGTTATGTCTTGACACGGCTTGTTCACACTAATACAGCGTATAGATGCAAGAATCGGGTCTTATAATGAGTTCCGGATGTTGGAGTTTGGGTTCTAAGGTTAGGGACTAAGGTTGAAGTAAAGATCTCAGCTAGGTTGTGTTGTCAGGCTTATCTGGATTGGGTTGACGTGAGATCACCTATGAGAATGTGCATGGTGAGTTTTACAGTGATTGATGGCTTTGAAACGATCCTTGGCATGTTCAAGGACGAACATATATTTAAGTGGGGGAAATGTAACGACCCAACCAGCCGTTTTGAGCACCTACATTCAGTTTGGTGGTTTGAGGTCATGAGTAGCTTCATATGGTGTATTATGACTTGCGTGTATCGTCGGTTTTGGTTGTCAAGTGGTTCGGGATTGATTTGGAAGAATGATTCTCATTTTAGAAGCTTTAAGTTGGAAGAGTTAATCAAGTTTGACTTTTGTATATTTGACCTTGAATCGAGTTTTGATGATTCTTTTAGGTGTGAATGGTGATTTTGGACTTGGGCATATGCTTGGATTCACATTTGGATGTTTCTAGAAATATTTTGATCCAATTGACGAAAGTTGGCAATTTGAAGGTTTGGAAAGTTCTAGGTTTGTCGTGAGTTGACTTTGATGTTATCGGGTTCGAATTGTTGTTGCGGGAATTGGAATAGGTTGATTATGTCATTTGGGACTTGTATGAAAAATCTGAGGTGATTCCGAGTTATTTAGATGTATTCGGCGTAAGTATGGAAATTGGAAATTTGAAATAGTTCATTAAGCTTATAGTAAGGTACTATTCGTCATTTGATATTTTTATGTGTGATTTGAGGCCTCAAGTAGGTCGATGTTATGTTTTAGAACTTTTTGGCATGTTCAGACGGGATCCCGAGGGGCTCGGGTGTTTTGGGATTGATTTCGGACCATTTCGGAGGTTGAATGAGTTGCTGGTTTTCTGATGCTCCAGGTATTCGTCGCGATCGTGAAGGTTTTATCGCGATTGCAGTGTGTATGTGGGATCTAGGTGTTTTTACTCTACGCATTCGCGGTATGAGTGCCGGATTTGCGGAGGTTTAGTCGCTAGCTCGACGCGTTCGCAGAGTTGGGACACGTTCGCGATGCTTGTGATTAGTTCTTTGCTGTCGCGGTCGCGATGCTTGGCAGGCTTGGCTGGCATTTGTTCAATGCGTTCATGAGGATGTTGCCCCGAACACGAAGGCTTATTCAGGGCGGTGTGGTTTCTCTTCTACGCGATCGTGAGGTACATACCGCGATCGTGATGCATATAACTAAGCAGTACTTATAAGTTATCTATTTCGAACTTTGAGCTCATTTTATCATATTTTGAGTTGTAGAGCTCATATTTGGGCAATCTTGGAGGCTATTTTCTCGATTATGATTAGTATAAGTATTTTTGACTCGATTTTGGTTATACCACATGATTCTATCTTCGATTTTGGAATTTGATTGATGAATCTGAAAGAGAAATTGGGGGATTTGGTTAAAACTTTTCTAAATTGAATATTTGAGAATTGAACATCGATATGGAGTCGGATTTGAGTGAAATTAGTATGGTTGGACTCGTATTCGAATGGGTTGTCAGAATTTATGAGTTTTGCCAAGTTTTGAGGTGCGGGCCCCGAGTTGACATTTTGGTTGAGTTCGAGTATTTAATTAAAAATTCGACCTTTATCATTTGGGTTTGATTCTTTAGGCATTATTTGATGTTTTTGAGTTGATTTTGGCTAGTTTCGATTCATTCGGAGGTCGACTCACGCAGGATGGAATTTTTAGAGTATTATTTTGGCTTGCTTGGGGTAAGTATCTTACCTAAACTTAGTTGAGGCGCTAATTTCCAGAGTTATTTGTGATAGCAACATGCTATGGGTGTGCATATGTGTGGGGTGTGAGCCCATGTGCGAGCACCAAGGTATATCCATACTCGAGGCAGTGCTTAGGCTATGACATGCCTTGAATCGATTGTTGAGCTTTATGATGTGATGTTTCTCATATTTGCAACCCAGTTGTGAACTATTTGACACATGTTTGAGGTTACATAGAGGCTAATCCCCTGAATGAACTTGATAATTGCTTTTTGCGTGATGAAATTACCGATTTGAGCTATGATAGCACACTTTGCACATGAATACACCTTACCATGTCATTTATACAAGTCCAGGAGTATGAAATCTAATATTCATTGATCATATACATGTATTCTTGTATATTTGCTTCTATGTGATATAACTTGGACTGGATGCATGTGACCATGTTGGGCGGATGGTGGTGTTATGCATGTGACCACGCCGGGCGGATTGTGATATTGTGCCTGTGACCACGTCGGGTGGTATTGTGATATTATGCATGTGACCACGCTGGACAGATTCGTGATATTGAGCATGTGACCACACCGGGCGGATTATGATATTGAGCATGTGACCATGCCGGGATGATAGCACGTGAGTTTTCCATGCGGCATGTGGATATGGATCCATCCCCCTAGGGTTACCCTCTCATGTGGCTTCTTGAAGGTGTACACGTGGATTGTGAAAAAATGACGGGTTCCTGGTTGATATGAGCTTTGGGAGAGTTGGTTATTGGTCAGTTCGGTTACTGAGATTCTGATATGGTCTTGAGAGACATGATGTGATTTCTATTTAGATCGGGTTGGCCGCCGCAACGGATTGATATTTGGCTGTTGCATTTCATCTTTAACTGTAGTTTCGTGGTTGTTTACCCGATTTAATTGCATATCTTCTTTATATGCTAGGTTGTTGTCACAACCAAAAAACCATAATAGGTTGCGATGGCACCCAACACCGCCATTAGGCAAGCCAATACGTGAACCTCTAATTTAATTATTCCTTTTTGACTTTTGAAAACGAAAATTTCCTTAAATACACCGAATAAAAGTAAAATCTCATCGCAACATACATACTTCTTTTCCAAATATGCCAAGTATGAATAATACATAAATCACGATGATAATAATAATAAGTACAACGGTGAATAACCGCTAGTAGCTCCAAAATCCGGTGCCACAAGTGCATGAGCAATCTAGGGAATATACAAAACTACTACAGCTACTGTCTAAAGTAAAATAAACAAGAACAATAAATAAGGTAGAGGGAGACTCCGGTGCTGCAGATCGAAGCAAGGCAAGCAGCTCACCACTAAGGTAGAGGGAGACTCCAACCAAAGTGAAAAAGAGTGAAAATGAGCCAAGTCCCGTATTAAAAATCAAGTCTGCCTAGGCTCGTTCTTCTTCGCGATTGCGGAAAATGCCTCGCGATCCCGAAGGCCAATTTCTCCCAACTGCCCAGATACTTTACGCGTTCGTGACCTCATGGTCATATTCGTGATGACCAAATGACCCTTCCCTTCGGGTTCGCATTCCAACAGTCATGTTCGCGAAGGCTAATAGCCTACTAGCCGCCGGCTCTCTTGCCTTCTTCGCGTTCACGATTGGGCCTCCGCGTTCGCGAAAAGCGGCCAGGTCCTCCGTCTTTTTTGCGGACCATTCTTCAATTTCGCGTAAGGCAATCAGCTACCCCTCAATAATTCCTTCTTCGCGATAGCGGGATAGCCTTCACGATCGCGAAGGACACCAGTACACCAGCAATTTTCAGTCAACTTTAACTTGCTCCGGGTGGTCCGAAACACAACAAAGCCACCCAGACCCCGTCCAAATGTACCAACAAGTCCATAAACATACTACGGACTTACTCAAATCCTCGAAACACATAATATAACATTGGAACTACGAATCGCACCTTAAACCCTAATTAATCAACTTCTAAGCTTCAAACTCATTTCAACCAACTCCGGACGCGACTAAACACACTTAGATAACTCGGAATGACGCCAAATTTTACGCACAAGTCATAAATCACGATATGAACCTATTCCAAGGCTCGGAATCCCAAACGGACATCGTTAACAGCAAAGTCCACTTCTAGTTAAACTTAGGAAATTCTAAAACTTTCAAAATGCCAACCTTCAATAATAAGCGTCGAAATGCTCCCTGCCCACCCAAAACTCGATCTGAATATATGAACAAGTCCAAAATCATCATACAAACCTATTGGAACCTTCCAATCCCGGTTCCAAGGTCGTTTACTAAAATGTTGACTCAAGTCAAACTTCGCCACCTTAGGCCATTATTATGGAACTAAGTGTTTCAAATTCAACCGGAACCCTTCTAAAACCAAACCAACCATCCCCACAAGTCATAATGTAGTAAAAGCACATATGGAAAGTCTCAGAATACGTTAAGAAAAATATGTGAGCACCAAGGTGGTTTTATCTGTGATTTCATGATTTGATCATAAATCTGTTCTATACTTGTTAGGATTTATAAACTTGTACAGGTGATTGGCGAGTATCATTTATAATTCTTGCTTTTATTACCTTTCCAAGGTTCGTTATGATACTTGCTGAGTACATGGGATCAATAGTACTCATACTACACTTCTGTACCTTGTGTGCAGATCTTGGAGCTGAGACGTTGTGGATGACGAGAGCTGGCACTGAAGATGTACTTGCTGCTATCACTTTTCCTTGGTAGTTTTAGATTTTTAATATGTTATGTACATTTCAAACAGATGATGTATTTATTTATGCCAGCTTTGTGAATCTACGTCTTAGTAGCTCGTGACTTGTCCTTGGGATATTGTATGGAAATTCAGTTATTTCATTTGTTGACCACTTTTACTTCATTAGAATAGTGTTGATTGTTATGTGGCTTACCTAGAAAGTTGGGTTATATGCCATCACGACTAGGTGGATTTTGGATAGTAACATATTGGTGCTCCGAGACTTTGAATAACTCTATATAATTGAAGTGAACTTGTGTAAAAAGTTTAGAAGTAATCCGAAGTGTCTACGTGCGATTTGGATACTCTTTTAAAAGAATGAAGATTTAAGAACTTAAGAGAAATTCTATTTAGTTTGAGCATCGATTCTTTGTTGTAATATTCCTGTAGGTGTTTTGAGCCTTTGTAAAAGACTAGTTGGAATGATTGGATGAAGTCGGGAGGCTCGGGTGAGTTTTGAACAAGTTTGAGCACTTTGGGACTTATGATATTCTGCAGTTTCAGCTGCGCAGAGGGCACATTTTGCTGAGGAAACTTTTACAGTGCTGAGGCAATTCCTCGAGTGTTGAGTCAAAGCCTTCTAGTGCGGAGACAAACCTTTGAGTTCTTGGCAAAGTGCGGTATCCACAATAGAAGTTGTATCTCTTTGAGTCTAGTTTTCAGAAATTCAAACCGTTTGCTATTTGGATATTTGTACGAAAAGTTATAACCATTTTACAAAAAGTAGTAGTACAGTTACTGCCGCTATCATGCTAAGTGCGGCCACAAGGCTTGGATTGTAGCCAGCAATGGATAGCGCGGCCCTCGCTAAGAAACTACAGCCAGCACTGTGTAGGTTCGAAAGTTTTATACAAATACGGGGTTTTGTGATACAATTTCATTCTTCACCAATTTGGAGACTACGGGAACTCGCTTTTGAGAGGTTTTGACCTAGATTTACATCAATAAGCTTGGTGTAAGTGATTCTAACCTATATCAATATTTTATACATGAATCTGTCACTAGATTTAATATCAAGATATGATATTAAACCAGAGAAGTAGTTTTTGTCTAAGACTTAAGAAAATAGATTTTGAGGTTTTGAACACTAATTTGGACTCGAATTTGGAAACTAACCACATATTTGGACTCGTGGAGTTATGGGTCATTAGAATTTGGTCTTGGTTACGGGTTTTGACCATGTGATCCCAGGTTAACTTTCGTTTATTTTTTGGAATTTCTTAAAAGATCAAAGTTTTATTGATTGGGATTGCTTTATTTATCATTGTTTGACTTTCACGAATGATATTTGGCTTGGTTTTTAGCAATTTAAGGTCAAGAACAAAGAAAAAGGCATGAATTGGGGTAAAAAACTAGCATGCATAAGGTAAGTATCTTGCTTATCCAAGGATTGAGGAAATATTTTCTAAAATTGGACTTATATGCTACATGTTATGTGTTTAGAGGTGACGTATATGTGAGGTAACGAGCGTATATGCGGGCACCAAGGTTATATCATGCTCAGGTTAGATTTTAGGCTTCGTTATGACTTGTTTTAGTATATGCTTTACTTGTGACATGCTTTAATTGTTGGTATGACTACGTGAGCTCTCTTAATCATGCTAAACGATATGTTAGGGCTCGAGGTGCCTTGTTGATCATAACTTGCTATTTTGACACGATGTATTTTATGCTCTATTCATGGCATCTTTTAAGTATTGGAATGACTATTTGGACATCTTTATTCATGTTAGAGATCATGATGACTCATTCTTGATATGTTGAGCTAATTGATTCAACAGTAGTCATACATTATTCTCAAGAGCATATCTCAACAGTAGTCATACATCCCCATATTTATTTCTTATGTTTTGTTCACCATAATACATTATCTCGTACACATACATCTCTACATACATATGGATACAACTATATGAGATGAGTTAGGGTACGATGGTACGTTCCGTGCGGATTGACATGATTATGGTACTGTGAGATACTTTGGCACATTGAGATATATGAGCGGATTGATGACTAACTTCTGAGCTACTGAATATTATGTTGGATCAAGTTGCACGCCGCAATAGTATTATATTGGATCGGGTTACGTGCTGTAACAGTGTTATATTGGATAGTGTTGCACGCTGCAACGGTAGCGCTTGGATATTGATTCGTCACTCCGGAGTCAGGTGATCACCCATGTTATCTAGGACCCTGAGAGCGCAGGTACATTGATTGTGAGGGACATTTATGTCAGGCACATGGGGTGTGCTAAGTTATTGTAGATTGATACTGATCATGTGAAAAGGATGAGTCTTGAGCATGCATTGACATTCTAGACTCATGTTGAAATATTCATGCATATTATTGACATATGCACATTCATGCATTTAACACATGTATAGTAAATTGATGGACACTTGCGAAGTGTCGAATTTAAGTATATGTTGAGCCTTCATCATGCATAGACATCTTAGACTCATGTAGAGTATTCATATAAGATGCTATTTGAGAACTGATGTAAAGCTGGAACTTTATCATGCATAGACATCCTATATTCGCGTAAAAGTATTCGAGTAAACGCTATTGGTGCATATTTTCTTTGTGTGCGAATTTGGTGTATTTGTATATGCTTTTGACTTAGTTACTTGAAAAAGCATGCTTATTACTTTTTTCTTTGATTGAGCATCTTACTATCGATATCCTTGTTCCTTGAAGGTTAGTCTTAATACTTACTGAGTACATGGGGTCGGTTGTACTTCTAAAATATACTTCTGCACCTTGTATGCAGATTTGGAGCTGAGCTGTTGTAAAAGAAAAAGGCTAGCATTAAAGGTATACCAGTGATTCTGTCACAAGCTACCGTTTGTCCATTGTAGTATAGGATTTATAGTTATATTTCTATTTATAAATTTCCAACAGATGATGTATTTTCTTTATACCAATATTGTACTTCTTAATCTTAGTGGCTCATGGCTTGTATTACTAGTTCTTGGGGATAGTTGTATTAATTTCTGCATTCTCATTTTATTATTTATTTGATGATCTTTAATTTGAGTTGCGTTTATTTTGGTTGGCTTATCTAGCAGATTAGGTTAGGTGCCATCGCTATTTAGTGGAATTTGGATCGTGACACACAACCAATCAATTTATTAAGACATAACAATAGAGAGGTTTCACCAAACAACTAAACTCATAAGCGGATCAAAGTAACATAAGTACAACTATAGATAGGCTAATTGGTGGATAATTGGCATATCATTCTTCCTTATCTACTTAAATATCAGACTTTAGTATGTGACAGAGTTCCAACTCGTGATATGCGCCAAGCCTACTGATCAGGTTGCTCGCTCTTAAAAGTCTTACAGCACTAAGAAAAGAATCTATGCTAATCTTAGGAAAATCAGATAGTAGGCACTGGTTGCAAGTGCTCACTTTCCCAAGTCTGCTGCGAAGTTATATATCTGGTAATAGAAGACACCACAAACTGAATAATCTGCCCCTCTATATTTTGGGATCTCAATATTCTGTTTTGCTTCTACTTCAGTGAAACGAGGGAGTTAGTCAGGACATTAGTTGGGAATTAAACCACATTTATACCTTTTCTTTTACATTTCTAGGATTTCTCAAAGGTGATGACTCTATCGACTAATATGAATGACTGAGTTCAATATCTAAAACCTGGATCAAATATCTAGAACCAAATTGACAAACAATGCTCTAGTCTTGATCTTTCTGCAACTTGTTTGCTCACTAGTGAAGACAGTGCTTACTTTACAATTACAAGTCAGGGTCGGATGCAACATAGAAACAGAAGGATCAACTTGTACTTTTCTATGCGGGGCATATATGTATGTGTATATATATGTGGGCGAGACTAAAATTGCAATAGATATTAAGTTCTAACTCATAATTGGAAAAGTGTAACGCGTTTAGTGATGAGAATAAAGGTTGAAATCATATAGATTTAGGATCCACCTCTGCTAGGAGTTAAGAGTAATAAACGAGGATATCCCATGGGTTGAGATATCCAATAGGATTCGCTATCCCGCCTCTATATGAGTTAACTAATCCTATCACTTTTGTATAAAATTTATCTAACCATTAACTAATACTCATAAACAAATATGGAATAAATAATTCCAAATTCTATTCCAAAATTAGTATTCTTATCTCGGTAATCAAACGAACCCGAATGCAAAAAGTTAAATAGTAATAATATTCGAGCTTCCAAAATCTTCTTAGAAGGGGAATTAAGAGACAGGGAGAGGAAGAATTACACCCCATAGACATGGATACAACAAACAACGCTCGTCAAGAGACCCAAACGCCCTCTTCTCTCTCATGAGATTGGCGATTAGCGAGGATCAGAATCGCAATCGCTCGTCAAGAGCTCTAATGGCAGCGCTGGCAGGTGCTCACTAATGCTGAAGCCAGCTTCTCCACAACGCAGATTTTCTCTTTCTGTCTCCTCTTTTTTAGCTTCATTTTTGTTGCTGTTTCTGTAAAATCCTCTGTTTCTGCGATTTCGCATTGCAAATTTGAACAGCCATGCTGCCGAGATCTCTCCCCAGCCTTTGGCTGTGGGAGAGCCAAATCCAAACTCTAATGTAACAACACATAACCTCAATCCAAAACAGTCTTACGCAGCAACGATTCAACAAAAACAATCTGCCGCGACGACATATAGAACTCTGTCCAGTTTCTTTCGTCCATGGAGAACCTACTGTCGAATTCACCATGGATGAAGTTAATGAGTTCATTCGAGAAGAAGGACTGCACCAAGCAGTCGTGTTAAAGTTTTTTTACGGAAAACCAGAGATGCAAGAGCTTCGAAGATTGATTTCGGCACAATTCGATGTCCAAGATCGCTGTAATGTCGGGCAGCTAGATTTTCGACATTTGCTGCTTAGGTTCGATTTGTACAACGACTATGTTCAGTTCTTTTCACGTTCGACAGGATACCTCAAAGCCAAAGGAATCGAATATTTCTTTAGAACGTTTCCATGGACGTTACAATTCAATCCAAAAAAGGAAACATCCATGGCTGTAGTGTGGATTTCACTGCAAGGTTTGCCAACCAATTTCTTTGCTAAGAAGTCGTTACTGTCTATCGCTTCTGCTGTGGGGAAAGCACTTGCTGTGGACAAGGAAACACAAGAGAGAACTAGACCGAGTACTGCTCGGGTGAAAATCTTACTCGATTTGTTAGACAAGCATCCAACCAAGGTTAAGTTGGTTATTGTCGATAAGGCTACTGGCAAATCTGTTGTTTATTATCAGGAGATAGTTTATGACAATCTGCCTAAGTATTGCTCTTGTTGCAAACATCAAGGACATGACGAAAAATCTTGTCGATTCTTGAAAATAAAATCTAGAGAGGAGATGCTCGCAGCAGTCAATCGCAACCTGCCAGAGACTAATGCGAACAAAGTCGAGCAGTTAAAAGGTGATGCTCGACATTTCTTGAATGCTAAAAGAGCTACCCAAAGAGGGTGGAAATAGCAGCAGAGGAGGTCAGCAATGGAAAGCAGCAGCTGGAACAGATACAGTATAGTGCAAAGACTGCTAAGAGTAAGAGTGGATTAGCTACCGCTGGTGTATATCGAGCAGTAGCTGGGAGTACTGCTGCTGGTGTCATTGACAATACAATTACAGCATATGTTAGGGATATAGTTGAGCATACTGAAGGTACTGTAAATATGGTGAAGGGACAGACCAAACCATTAAGCGACATCCCGGCATCGACAGTTTTTGCAAGAATGTATACAGCTACTACTGGTGCCTTGATGACTGTTACTGATCGACTTTGGACAGGCACAAACTGAGAATGCTAATAATAATAAGGCACCTCATGGTCGAGCTAATGAGGAGAATGCTAATGCGCTAGCTGAAGGAGAGCAGAGGGCAACACCAAATCAGTTACCTTATTCTGAGGGTGTGTCCAAAACTTTCGAGGACAAAAAGGATGGCCGGGAGGCCATATCAGTGGAAGATAAAATGATGGTAAGGTTGATTTTGGTATGGGAGAAGATACCACCAAAAAAGGGGAGATTTGGAATGTGGTAACACATCGAAAATCACCTACAAAGAGGGCTGCATTGTCAAGGCAGCAGCACCCAGATGTTTGACGAAATGTCCCCAATATTCTGTCCAGCTCAAATATATTCGAAGCTCTTGAAGTTGTGGAGGACGAACAACCTGATTTAACAACTTTACAAGAAAATAGGTTGTCCAAACAAATTGTACCATGCCACAGCAGTGGACAAGGAGCTCAAGGCAGTGATGTATTGGCTACAGATTTAGGTGTTCAGCAAAATGCCTCAAATAACAATTTAGTGGGGGAGGTGCAAGGCAATCTCAGTTCCAATGTTCCAACATTGCAATTTTTCAATCCTCACGTCGAAAAGATTATCAAGGATGCACAGGCTGCAATGACAATGCATACTAATATGGTTAGGCAGCCTTTAGTCACTTTGAACACTTCCGTCTTTGAAATTCCTTCACAGTCGGAACAATCTTTTGTTGAACATGAAGGTGAATCTGGGCAATTGATGTTGTCCACTGGTACCAATAATGATTGGTTAACAAAGTGTAGAACCTGGCTTGATCAAGTAGAACACGAAGAAGAGGAGCACTGTGGGGATGACGACGAGGGGGAATCGACTTATTACGCGGCTCTTGAGAGTGACGATGATGAATTGCGATCAATAGCTTCACCTCCAATGCCAAAGAATAAAAGGAAGCTTAACTTGAATGCACCAGCATTTATCCCCAGCAATTCTCCAGCTGCAACAAAACAACATACAGTGGCATTGACAACATACGGGCAGTAGCATCAGCAGGTTCATACAACTATCCCACTTATGTTGAATGCAGTAAATCCTACAAAGGCTAGACAGCAACAGCAACAACCTCGAGCGACCACTGAACAGCAATAGCCTCACACAAGCACGGGACAGCAGCAAAATCAACACCCTCGCGCAAATAGCATAGTGATTTCAATGGCAGACAGAAGACTACTAGATGCTTTGGTAACTTCTAATCCTTTAACTGCTTTTAATACAGATAAAACATGTAGTTCTGGACATAAGAGCAGGCAGGTTATTCAACATATTGAGCAAAATCCAGTAATTACAATCAAGACAAAGGTGCAAGACAGTGTTTTGATGTCACAAGATTTTGCCTAGAACTTGCCACAACATGTTAACATCGGACGAGATATTTATGAAGAAGGAGAGGAAGAAGATATGTTACAACAATGCCGTGTAGACGCTGCAAAAAGAGGTGATTTATCACCTATGCACAGTGGAAAGCAGCAAAAGCAGTCTCACACAAGCACTCCTTTAGATGGGCAGAAACAATAGCGATTTAGCACAAGCAGTCCAGTGCTCTCGAAAGCAATGTCAACCACAAAAACTGTACAGAAGCAGCAGCAACATCAAAAAAACATTGCAACTGCTGATAAGACACAACAGAATACAGTAGCAACAGCTGGACAGCAGTAGCAGGAAATTTGCATCAGCACTGCAGTGATTTTTTAATGCAGTAGCACGTACAAAATCTAGGCTGCAACAGCAATACTCTCGCACAAACAGTGCACTGGATGGACAGCATCCAGAAAATCCAGTGGGGGCACCATCAAATGCTAGGCAGCAGCAGCAACAAGGTAGCTCAAGCAATCAACTAATCATGCAGACAGGTACACCTACAGCAGCTGAGCAGCAACAGTAGCAAATTTGTGCAAGTAATGAAATTAATTATATGCAATTCCACGTACCAAAGCTGGCCAGCAGCAAAACGATTCTCACACAAGCAGTCAAGGTCAACAGCAGCAGCAACTTAACACAGGTACACCTACAGCAGCTGCGCAGCAACAACAACAACTAGGTGCAAGCACAACAACTACAAAAACTGGCCAGCAGCCTCGCACAACCAGTCCAGTTATCTCGCACGAGGACAGATTGCTCCTGGATGCTGTGGTATTTTCGAATCCTCTACAGATGCGAGATTTTTACAAAGAAAAAGAGGAAATGTGCAACGACAACGTGGTAAGGATGCTACAATAGATGATCTATCACCTGACCACAGTGGAAAATTTATGCAATCACATTCGAGGAATAGCAGTTGGGACGGCAAGCTGAATGAGGAGGTAAATGTTAGGCGACTGCAGATGAGAGTTACTACGCAAAAACAGGTTGTCTCAACCGCATCTAAGAGGTCCACCCGTTCGAAGAAGAAACAATAATTTTTGAATACTTTTTGAAGAGGCGGGAGGAGGAAGACAAAGAATTGCAATTTGAAGAATTCACAAGTTTGGATAAGGAGGGACATGACTCTAATTCTTACTACATTCTATTATATCATTGTATTAGCATAATCATTTGTAATATCATCATAGAGTGTATTATAAACTCTATGATGATCATAGAATATTTGGTTCTCGCCAGTTCTTTCTTTTTACATGTTTGCTAATAGGTGAGGCTTTTTATTTGCCTCAATAGGATTTGTAAGGTAAGGTTAAGCTCGGTATGTATTTGCTTAGGTTCTATGCCTCTGGATATACCCGAATGGCTATGAGATTATATGCCCTCGTGAGACTTTGCCGACAGCTACACCATGACTCCTCTACATGATGCTGCTGTAGAGGCAATGTGAGGCGCAGAGGAGTAATTATATAGCTAAGGCATATAGGCGACACTATTGGAGCTATGTCCCCCTTACTTATACTTTTCCTTTGCGGCGTTGTTTATTATTAACAAAATTTTATAATCTGCCAAAAAAAAAAACATAAATTCATTCAATCTTCTTAAGGATAATACATAATTACCCTATGGGTAGTCTCATTTTATTAGATGCACCCTTTAATTTTCACGGATCTTATGACTTAGTATTTGTTCAAATTGAAATTAATACCACCTTTCGAGCTGATGTGGCAAATGTTGTGGTTTGCACTTTATTTTAGCGCGTGAAAAGCCCAAGGCAACTTTTTTTTCATTTTCTGTTCCTTCTTTTTCTATTCTTCTGTTTTTTTTTTTTTTCTCTTTCTTCTTTTCATCTCCTTATCTCTCCATCTGCAACTTCACCATTCCCACCCATCTCTTTTTTTTATTTTCATCTCCTTATCTCTCCATCTGGATGGAAAAGAATGATATGTAGCTGTTGGTCACTGAAGCATAATTTTTTTATTGAAATTTATCTTCTTGAAGAGACATTGACTAGCTCCCTTTTCTCCTTCAAACTAAAATTGAAAAATTGATCCTCTTTGGTAGAAGAAGATTTGAATAATCCAAAGTCCAAACAAGCAACAATAGCATCAGCTACAGTCGAAGGATTCAGCCCACAAAGAAACGGATGATATGGCTAACTAAACGGACATATTTTTCTTTTGTTCTTTTTATTTTTACCATTCTTTCTTTTTTCTCTTTCTTGTTTTTATCCTTATTATTTATTGTAGAAAAATGACCAAGAATTAGCAGCGGTAGGATTTCGATTCGGTGATGATTTAGTTTTTTAGATTTTAGTTTAATGGTGATTTTAATATTCAGATTTTGATTAGATGCTAACTTTAACTTTTAAACTTTGATTAGGTGGTGATTTTAACATTTTGGGGTTATGATTTGGCAGTGATTTAGTTTTTTATTTCAATTTGGTGGATTTGATGGTTTTGGTGGCGGATATGCTAGTTATGGCAATAATATTTGTGGCTAAAGTAGTGGCATTTTTTATGGAGAAGAAGAAAAGAAAAAAAGAATAAGGAAAATAGAAGTAAAAAGAAAGAAAAAAATAAAAAAGATAAATAAAATAAATAACGAATAAAAAGAAAATAAAAATAGTAGTAGTAAAAGAAAATAATATGGCATCACATGATTGGTGCGTGTGTTTCACATATTTTTGTGAAACTGATGCATATGAAAAAAGCATAATTTATTTTTCTTTAAACAACATCAGGGGATTATAGGACTCTGTAAAATGAAGGGGTACATCTGTAAGACAGAACAACCTTAGCGGGTAATTATATATTATCCCAATCTTCTTAGCACCCATATATCTCGATTTGGCTTCAAATCAACCAAAATGGTAACTTGTTGATCTAACCATCAAAAGGAAAACAGAAAACCATGTTAATGAAACACCAATCTCCTCTCTTTTAATTTGGACCATCCAATCAAGACAAAAAAATAAAAATAGACAGAATATAAACAAAAGATTACTGAATTTATATATAAGTGAAGCTATTAGTCTTTGTATGTAGAAAGATATGGACACCGAGAGAGGACCTGACATGGTGGAAAATAGGAAAAGTTGATTGATTCAACCTATAGAGCTTAGAGGAAATTTTAAAAATGAGTACTGTACTTAATTTTTGTGTCTTCAAGGCAGTGCATTGAATCAACAAATGATTGGACTAATAAAAGGAAAAGGACCTTAATATGTGACGAAAAGAAATGAATGTGTAGAATTTAGTGGCCAAGAGAAATGATGAGAACATATTAGCATTTACCTTTCTGACTAATAAAAGTTGATCTTGGAGGATTGGACTCTCCATTTAAATGCTCTAGTAAGGTCTTTTTGGCCGATTTAAGTTATATCCCTTTCAGATACCCCTTTCAAATTCGTCTCTAATTTCGGTTCATAAAATTTTGAGTTTGCTCGCGAAATTTTAGATCGTGGTTTAATGTGTAATAATTAACAAAATTTTATACCGCATTTCTAATATTTTCTCATAATATTTTTCGTTCACTCAAAAAGGATCTTTAGATCGTGATTTAAACATAAGAAATAAAAAGGTCATTTACTAAACAGCTGAAACAAAAGAGGACAACAGACAAAAATTTCAGCCTTTTTGAGACAAGAAACTCGGCTTCTAAGTCTTGGATATCCATGTTAATGTTAGCCATGTATAATTGAGGAATGGGCATTCATGACATTTACAATATTAAAATTAAGAAAATATTTTTTTTAGATTTCTTACGGTAAAGGGTAGACTTCTTATATATAAAAATAAATCTTTCATGTATAAAAAAAAGTTAAAATTGTAAAACTAAAAATAAAATTATAAAGACCCACAATACCATTGAAGTGAACAAAATGCAACTCATAGAGAATTCAGATGATACATTACTTGAATGGGGTGTGTGGACCATGAGAAAAGAGAAAAGGTTCTTTTTTATTGAAAAGTTGAGGAAATAGGTAGAGACTCCGGTCAATCTAATTAAACAAAGATACATTTTGGAAGAGATTTTTTCGTTCCTATACCATAATTTAAATTTATTTATCAAAGTTTTCTAAAGTTTTAAATTTACCCGTTATAACTGTATTTTCTTATAATTTATATACAATTTATTATCAGTGTCTTAAATTAAATTATTCAATTACGCCTTTTTTCTTTTTTTCTCTCCTCTCCTTTCTAATTTTCTGCCATCATTCTTTTGCTTTCCTTTTTCTTCTTCTACCGTCATCTCTCCTCTCCTCTCTCTCTTCCTCTAGCGGAATAGCTTAGTTTTCTCCACATTTATGGCAGCAATGGCGAGATAGAGGTAACTGAGGGTGTTGAAATGGCAATGATCTTCGTAAACAACAAATTTGATAACAACTTACTAATTCATATACATTTGTAAAATTAATTTTTGGTTATCAAGCTGTCAAATTGTACCAAATTTATATGAATTTCAACAACTGACAAAAAGTCCAGTAATATGAAATTTTGTGTGATCCTTGGATTCCAATCACCAAGTAATTTATACCAAATTCATACGAATTAATAAACCATAATTTGCATTCCAATCACCAAGCTGTCAAATTCCTTAATCTGGTTATCAAATTGGTTTCTTTTGTTGTGCCAGCAGTTTGTCCACATATATTATAACTTTTTGTAATACCAACAGTTTTATCCACATATAATATAATGTTCTTATAAATTTGATAAAAATTTAATACATCTACAATATTATACTTCTTAAGAACAAATTTTATACAATATATAATTTATTTACAATTTATTTACAACCTTCAAAATATGTTTATATAATTTTAGTACAATTACAACAACATACAACATAAATATAATTTTCGAACAATAATAATATACTTTAGTACAAATTTGATATATATATACAACTTTATATAAATTAAAGTATGTATAACTTCAATATAAATTTCATATAACTATTTATACAGTATATAACTGATTTACAAATTTTAATACAATATTCATATAAAAAATATAACTGCAATAGATGTTTGTATTTTTCCAAGATTAGGCTTGGGACATATGGCAATACACAACTAAATATTGTCAAATCACTGGAACAAAAGATAGGCGTTTTAAAGCAAAAGGAACATCAGCCCCTTTATGAGAACGACATGATCAAATAGAGGGTGTAGAAACTGAAGAACTCAATCGACGAATCCCAAAACAAATTTCATACGATTATAATACAACTTTAATATTTTTTTTCTTCTTTATCTGAAAATTCATTCAAAATCAACTCTAATTTTCACTGAACACCCTCAATATTAAGATATAAACTCCAAAGAATATCCTCGATCGTTTGCAATAATATCCAATCAAAACAAATAATAATTTTAAAAAATTCAAATCCAAAATCAAAGCTTCAAAGCTTTTGATGGCTTTCTATGGCTGGCGGGATAGCAGACAACAACTGGCTCGATGGTCATAAGCAATGTCATCAAATCTATTATTGAATTCTCTGAAGAAGAAAAAGAAGAGAAAAGAAAAAGGAAATGAGAAAAGAGAAGAGAAGCATAGAAATCCAAAGAACAAAAAATAGGTCAAAAAAAAATAGAGAGAGAAAGTGACGAAATGGTAGATCTGTGAAATTTGATTACTATATTAAAACGCAAGGATACTCTTTTAAACTTGTTTGTATATAACTAATAAATTGTATATCAACATGTAATAAGGTAGAACTTCAATATTAATAGTAAATAAGTTTCAAAAGTAATATAGATAAGTAAAAATCTCTTACTTGAATGGCGTGATAGTAGGTTTTTTGTAATCCGTCCCTATTTAATACCTCTTTTGTCTTAGCGAAAACTTCTACATCTTTTTATATTTGAAATTTTTTTACTTTTAAATGTAGCATTTTAATCTTAGTGACAAGTTTATAACCATAAAATGTCATGATGGTTTAAAATCATTAGTTCGAAGTATTCTCTTGAACGCACTAAAAATCTTCTTTTTTTCTTAAACTCGTGTCCCATACACCGTCATAGACTCATATAAAATGAAACAGGAATATCACTCCCATAACTCATTTGGAGACATTTTAGCTCAAATATTAAAATAAGAGTCCACTGAAATAGGTCCGAATAGAAGAAAAAGTTTTTTTTTTTTTTTTAAGTTTAAACCTTTCCATTAAAAAAAGTTAGAAAGATTTTCCATTAGAAAAGTGGATTCATAGTACCTTTAAAAAAATACAATACATAAACAAAATACTGATGATATATCTTATTCAGAAAGCGGGAATAATCTCCGAGCAACCGAAAATAAAGAGTAAATTAGTACACGACGAAGAGAGCAATGTTCGCCTTTAAGTGAATGAAACAAACCTACAGTATTTTGACTGGACAAGTTTCAGTTAAAATGTGTTTGTTTTCCTCCTCCTATTTCTTTGCATTTCCTTTCCTGACCAAATTAATCTAAACAGAAACAGTAAAAGGCCATATTCCGTTCCTCCCTTCTTATTATTTCAATGCAAACACAGTAAATAGAATCTTTTAACATCAAAAAAATCCGTACCAGTCTGCCCACATCAGACTACTATAAACGAGTTTTAGCTCTCCTTAATGGAAATAACTTGAGAAATGCTGACTTGGAACGTGGAATACCTAATCATCTACTTAATGAAGAAACGTCTTTTGGAACAATGACTTGAATATACAACTACCGCCACCGTGATTTACCATACATCTATATTCCTGCTTCACATAATGACCTCCTAGTCCATGAGAAAATTCAATATAACAGCACTATAATCAATCTGGAGTCTATTGTAATAAATTCAAAGGAAGCAATAGCAAAGAATAATGAATGTGACGAGAATATAAGAAACAGTGAATCAGTAGTGTTCGTAGGACGAGTTCAGACTTTATCACTACTTTCCAGCAAATTCAGATTAAAGGAAAATCTACAAGAAACTATACAGCTGCAACATGAGGATGGCCAAACAAAAATTCAATTGCAGAACTCGAATAAACCAACGGATATATGTGCTTAAAATTCTTGTTCCAACAGGGAATAGCCAAAACTGCATATATCTAGAAACAGAAAGCTGACACATGCTAGGTCCTAGTCAACTATGATGACAATCTCCTGCATCCAATTCAAAAGTCCGTCCCAAAAAAACAAAATCAAAATTCAGATGCTATGAAAGATAAAGAACTTTACACACATTTGTTGTTGACTATAAGAACAAAATCCTAGACCAAGGAACTTCTAACCATTAAAGTTAACAGGCACATCCTCCTGACTGTGCTTGTGACTGGGATGCATTCGCGTTGCTTGACTTGAGGTTGACATCGACCATGTCTTCTTGCTTAGCAGAAGATAACGTCTCCATTCCTGGCAATGCCGCGGCAATTTTTCTAAATAGAGGCTGCAGTTGTATATTGAGCACTATGAGCAACCAAAAGATACATAAGTGCAGGACTAAACTGAAAAGAACTAACTTAATCACATCACAGTATTCTTTTTTTTTGTGTGTGGGTATAACAGAGTAAATGGTGCATATATCATCATCCATCGATAACTTTACTTACTTTTATATTAAAGCCAGCCTTAGCACTGGTTTCAATAAACATGACATTTAGTTCACGAGCTTTTGCTTCTGCTTCCTCTATTGAAACTTGCCTATAATTCAGTCATAGGAAGAATGAAGATAATTAGAAATAATTAAAAAACAAAATATGTACCAATGAGAGACGGCACAACACAAATTGCACAAATATACAACCAGTTGAGTTGGCAGACTCCTCTTTGCTCATAAAAAAAAGGTAAGTGTTAGCACCCTAAACCTATCAGAAACCCATTCCCCAGCAAAAAACTGTAGCAGTTGTGATACTTTTTTTATTTATTTATAAGGAGCAGTTGTTGTATTTGTAACACAGATATGCCTGCTTTGCCACTTCAGTTACAACCCCATGAAGCCAATGCACATTCCTCCTCTACCATTGAATAAGATGGGTGGAAAGTTAAGGACCTGTACAATCCCTGCCTCGATGTACTGCTAATGTGAGATTTTATCTTGTTCCCAAGGGGATAGTTGAAAGGCTGAGAAATAGGAATAATGCCCTGGCAATCCCAAGTTTGAATATCAGGATAACGCTCAGTATGAACCCATTTCCTCCAATATCCACAGGCACACTCTTACCACATACTTATGCATATGAGTTGTAACAGGCTGCCCGGGAAAATAGTCGAGAAATGCAAAAGCTGTCTGGAGGATTTGTTGAGGCCTCCAGAAGTCCTTGGAAGAGGAAAAATGAAGCATCTGGCAAATACAAGGTACACAGGATGGATTTTTTCTTTAACGGTTGCCCACATAAAAATCTTGATTTTCTTTATTTATTTGTTCTCGATATTTTTTCTAGCATCTAATGTGAATGGTAATAGTCAATAGTACCATGTGAATAGTATCTTACATGTGAATAATAACCCGTAAGTATGAACCACATTATACATATACAAAATAACCAAATGTTCATATACCATAAGTATGAATAATATAGCAAATGCATTGATATAGTATGTATAAACATAACTTGTACATATCAAAAATACTCATACATAATAATCTCGGCAAAGAATTATTGCAATACTCTGATACGATTTTTTGGGACCCACGGAATACCCCACATATATCAATACTACTCCCTCTATTCCCTTTTTTATGACGGTTGGTGTCCCTCTGTTCTATTTTATACATTTCATTTTTAATATGTGCCAAAAGAATGACACCTTTCCCTATCTAGAAACTCTTTCATATTAAAAGCCTGTTTGGACATAAGAATTTTTTCACTTTTTTTAGAAATCAGTGTTTGGCAATAAAAATTTCAATTTTCACTTGACACAAATTTTGGAATTTTTCGAAAATTTGAAAAACTCCAAAAGGTTGTTTTTCAAAATTTTCACTCACATCACTCACAAAACATCAAAAACAACCCAAACTTATATTTATGCCCAAACACAACTCTAATTTTCAAATACAATTTTCACTTGAAAAACATTTTCACTTTTTTTTGGAATTTTACAATTCTTATGTCCAAACGCCCACAAAACTTCTCATTTTACTCTTAATGACATAATTTTATCATCATAGAAATGTCATGATATGTTTACGACAAGTTCTAAAGGTACTTTTGGTATACGACAAATGTCTTTCTTTCTTAAACTCCATGCTTACTCAAACATCGTCATATAAAATGAAAAGAGGGAAGTAAAATAACAAGAATAAAAGGAAAATATTTAGGTGGGAAATTTTTTACTAGGGGATCTACAGATCCTGAGAAGCAAAAAAATATCACTAGAGTAAAATTTTATGGATAATATAACAGCAAAGTCAATAAACTAGTTGTTGCAACGTCACTCAACATTGCCTATATATCATAGATAGTCATTAAACAATTTTTATGCAACTAAAAAGTCACTCAACTTTGCCAGTATCATTGAAAATGAGTCTATTTCCTCCTAGTGATTTTCTGTGATACTCGGGCGAAATTGACTGCCATTATGGTTACAAAAAGTAGTTTACTGTCATTCGTAATACACACGTAAAGTTGAGTGACTTTTTCATTACAACAATCAGTGTAGAAACTTTATGCAGTAAAGTGAAAGTTGAGTGATCATCCATGAAATTAACCCTAAAATTTAACTTTTCGAAGTCTCGACTATTACAAAGTCCTTCAGTAACTCACCCGCACAAAAAAAATTACTCCGCTGAGTTGTACCCACTAAAAGAGTTTTTTAACGCCCCAAAGTTAGAAAAAAATTAGAAAACAAGGGGGAAGGGGTGAAGGGGAGAAGGTTGGCTGATGTCATGCGCGTGCCGTTAGCAAAGATATTTCTCTGCTTATAAAAGAGGCATTCCCTTCTCATTTTTCTCTTCTTCCTCATCGAAATAAAATACTTATATAAACACTCGTTGACAAAGGCATTATTGTAGAACAATGAAAATCTTATCTTGTCTTATTACTTTGATTGCTCCTTTAAGCTGACTCCCCACTTAAGGCTGAGTAAATTTTGTCTATTTTTCAGGAACTAGCTCCAATAAAGCTAAGTCTTCTCTTGACTTGTTTGGTGTCTTTGTTCGAACCCTTTACGTTTTTCGCACTTTTCCATTGTTTCCTGTGATTATTATTCAATAGGTGTCTCTGACCCCAACAATCTTGAATCATAACTTTTGAGAAACAAATAATGTCGTAGACATAAGCAAACGCCGAACAACACCAAATACCCACGAGGAATCCTCAAGTTGTCCTAACTTGAGGAGCTGAAATAATTGAATCAAAAGACTCAAGCTTAGAAGAGGTTCTCAATAGATCAAGCAAGACTAACCACACGCATAAAACTCCAAGTAGGTGCATTAGACAAAAAAGGGGGAGAGAGATAAGCAAAGAAGGCAATGGGAGTAAGAAATGCACTTATTCAGCCATTCTCCAACCTTTAACAATCACTTTCTTCTCTCAACTACATCTCCAAAGCAAGTGAAAGGTCTTTAATACGATTTTCGTGGAGGTATGAATTACAAAAGATTATCACAGCAATATGCTAATGTGAGAGTATAAACGGAAGAGATCCTGGCACTCACAAATGCAAGATGCACAAGATATAAAATTTTCCTTTAACTAATAAGGACCTCAACTAACTCATTACTAAGGCCAAAAGACTTCCCAAGAGCATCATACAAGTACCCTATTTTACTTCAAGCTACATATTTTGTTTCTTGACCTAACCATGGGCTTGTTAAACAACTATCATTATAGAGTGTCGGTTGGTCCATGCTCCATCCAAGGATCTCTAACCTTTTCTCACAGTAGCCATTATACTGAGTTTGCTCTGTAAGAAATATTAAGAATATTGTACATGCTATTGTGTATCAATGAGAATTAATCAGAATTAATTAGATTCATTCATTCCTACAAAAGCACTTCTACATTAACTATTCAAATTCATCAGCTTGAGCGAATAATCAAGCTGAGTTTTCAATCAATTCTTCATTGTCTTATTTTTTCACACGGTACCAAAGCAAATCCATCTATTCATAATTTATCCAATGATGGGCCCGATGTTGTATAGTCCACGCTTCAGATGTCCAACTTTGGGCATGCGGGGGTGTTAAATGTCTCCCATTAATGGAGGAAATGGGATATTGTCTTCTATATGATCTAGGGAAATCCTCAGCTTATGAGTTAGCTTTCGGGATTGAGCAAGACACAAGGTCTATTTATTAACATGCTCCTCATAATTAGGATAGGTCGAATGCCCAACCCCAAGTATGTTGTGTCATTAATGGTAAATAAGAACTTTCATCTAAATCTAAGCAAAATTACTCATATTCACCCGGAAAAAGGTGCATTCACTTCATGATATGGCTTAACAAAAATGAAGTTAAACTAATTAAGGACCAGAATTCATTACAGTTCATGGTGAAAATAAACCCATGTAGCTAACAAGCGAAACTAGATTATGTAGATTCAGAACAATGCATTATATTGTACAAGTTTCAATGCAATATCTTTTTCTAAGACCAACTTTACATTATAAAGAAAATTTCATGGTAGTTGCTACTTGCTAATAAGCTAATTGTGCAAATACTCCTATCCAAGCACATATCAGAATATAGAAAAAACATATTTTGAATGTAAAAGAGAAGAATGTGCAGAACTAAATTAACAATGGCTTCTCTAAGCTATGAACCAATATCTACTTAGATAACCTGATCATAAGTTCTTCTACTCAACTTAAAAAGTGATGAAATATATTTCTCCATAAATAGTAATATTACCAAGTTGGCATAGATGAGTTAGTTGCACAAATTGGCTATGCATAATGCAATGATGCTATATTTTCCAAATCAGAGATCTTATGGGTTGTTATCTCTAGGTAGAAGATTAAGCACTGCAAGTGTGAGTTATAGGACTCGTTGCCTAAAGATTTGCATGTCTCCCTTTTATTTTATCTCCTTGCCTTTACTTTTGGTTGGGGAGAATTGTGGCTTCAAGACTTCTATCTTTCCATAATACCAACATACATCCCCCTAAATGACAAACTCAAAGCCATATGACCATTCAGATGAAATAGCAAAACAAGAAGGTGAATTTCACCCTCATCGGTTGTGAAACAGAGCCCACCACCACCACCATCCTCGCCCAAAAATAAAAAACAGAGAAGGAAATGAACTTTATGGCTACCTTTTTTCAACAAGATCAGTTTTGTTACCAACAAGCACAATGATAACGTCACTGCCGCGCTCGGTACGAACCTCCTCAATCCACTTTGAGGTGTTTAAGAAGGACTGCCTACCTGTAATCAGCAAGAAAAATAAAGCCTGTGAATTTAGTAAGTGACAGAAAGTCAAGCCAATACCATGAAAATCACATAACATCAACCATAAGCAGGATTAGAAACACCAAGTCCGTTTAAGATAAACTGGATAGACACTGTTCTACCACACCACAGTATTTACATCGGAAGAAGGCATACTTGCAACATCATAAACAATGACAGCAACAGAGGAGTCCCTAATATAGCTTGGTATAAGACTCCGAAATCTCTCTTGCCCCGCAGTGTCCCTATAAACACAACATGAAAGGGTTAATTTTTACTTTTTTAGACCACTTAAATTGTACATCAAATAAGGAATCTAGCATAAAATGATTCCTAGAAGGAAGCTTGGCAACAATAGAACATTTCCTAATCAGCGCCAAATAGGCCAAATAAAATTGATTACCATGAAACTAGCTTGTAACGGCATTTCGTCAAGTCAGGCATTTCATAATTTGGCCAGAGTTCTAAAATTATGATAATTAAACAAGAAAGAACAATCTAAGCTTTTATCTTATAACTGGGTTTCTTTTCTTATGTGCGTGTTTTTTTTTTTTTTTTTTTTTTTTTTTTTTTTTTGAGGTTACATATAGTTTAATCTCCGAATTTAACCGTATAATTGTTAATTTCGT
>MCJB01027698.1:127034-157503 GCA_002018475.1 Nicotiana obtusifolia
GGGGGGGGGGGGGGTGTGTGTTTAAACAAGAGCACTTTATGTGAAAGTACCTACTAACGATGATCTGTTTAGCAAGAAATCTAGGCTGATTGACGCTTTATCCAGATAAATGTTAACGATCCAAATGAATAAGAACAAGGAGAAATATCAAACTCCTCGCAGACTATCTTATTCTACATACTTTTTATTGTGGTCCATTCCCAAAAAAGACTGAACTCTTTTCACCACCGTATTAAACAAGAAGACTAAACTCTTTCTTAAGATGGAAAACTTATCATCTTAAAATTCAGATATTTATATTCCCTCCATTCCAAATTGTTGGAGTTAGTTAACTTTACACAGATTAACAGAAAAGTTGAGTTATTATATTTAAGTTTGATTGAAATATCTTAAATTATTAATTAAGAACAATAATTTATAAAGTAGTTTTCTTTAGGTTTATCCGACCTTCTGAAGATAGTTGAATTTTCCATCAACCAAGAAGGTAATTTCTTGGGAAACGTAATAGAAACCAGATGAAATAGAATTTCATACTCCTATAATACCATGTACTAACTCTGGTTTATATTACTTCGTACCATGTTCACATATTCCAACTATTATTACCAGACATTTCTTCCAACCTTAGATGTAATTACATATAAAACCTTCTTTTTCTCTCAATCCTCTTGGAAAGTCAATAGAACACGATAGCATGGAGGGAAAGATGTATGCTTTCTTTCTTTTTTTCTTGTATCATTTTCTTTCTGAAATATGGTAACCCATTCTATCACATTGTACTGCTAGTTAAAACTTGTTATTCTTTAGTTGAAACTTGTTAATGTTTCTGTAAATAAAATGTACTGTCCTTGTTCCAAAAAGAAAAAATGGATATCAATACAAGTCTATAAGACCTGTATTAACAATTTTAAAAACTCAAGAGCAGTCATACTTATTAAAGATAGAAATAGTACAATTTTATCAGTAAATCTTACCAAAGTTGCAATCGTACTGTACGATCTTCAAGATACATTGTCTTTGACAGGAAGTCAATACCAATTGTAGCCTGAATATAAAGTTGAATGAAAAGAGAGTGAGAATCAGAGATATAGAGATTTTATTTTCTGATCGGTAGATTGAGAAATCAAGGATTTTGGCCCAATGGATGTATTATAGTGGAAAAGGAGAAACATGGATTACATGTCTAGATAACAAAGAAAACTATTTTCCAATCAAATCACGAAAAAGCAAACCAACCATTAAAATATAAAGGCTCAACAGTCTGACAGTATTCCCAACTAGGAATATAAAGACAAAGAAAAACCAAATGTAAGAAGCTATAACTCAATTTGAAATTTCAACGAATTCTTCTGATCTGCATAGGCAGCAAATTCAAAAAGTAATTGAATATTCCTTGTCAAGACAAGGTGAACGGAAGTAGGAGAGATGTTAGGCTTGATAAACATATTAAAAAAAAAAAGACATTTTAAACAGCTCTGTAAGACTAGTCCCAGGACGGAAGCTACTTTGTTAAGTATTACAGTGTAACTGGTTCACTGCCATAAACCGCTTTCCAGGCATAAAAGTTCAGAATCCTACAGTCCACATAGTCCATAGACATACAGAAAGGAGCAAAAGCTATTTGTGGTATGATACTGAGTGTGCTGCTTCTAAAACATACATTTGTACCACTGATGGCAAAGGAAAAGCAAGATCACTTCAATTTTTCATTTGTACCGGGAATCATAGAGATCAGTAAAATACTAGAGTAGAGATTGAATTACTAGAATAGAGATTGGATTACCTTCGTATAAATTGGATTACCTCAGTAGAGACTGAATCACCTTAGAAACGGTTGAATTATTCGCACAAAAGTCTTCCTACAAGGGGGGTGCTGGAGGCTCACAAAAGGCGTCCCTCGCCACAACTAGGCCGTCAAAAGCGAACTCGGAAGACTTTTGCACTCCTAATGCAACAACTACTAAGCAATCTTTCTCAATTACTAGAGTAATCTTCCTCAACTACTAGAGCAATCTTCCTCAACTACAAGTATTTTGAGACTCTACGCTCAAATATAAACCAGCCATATCCCCATATTTTGGCGGAAGAAACTACAAGAGACTTAGCTAGAAGAAGACATTTTATTACACAAGAGTTTTTACAAGAGAACTAGGTTGGAAATGAGATGCTCTCCAACTACAACAAAGGCTCATATTTATAGGAGATGGAAAGCTAGTACATATACTACCGTTATTTAATTACATAGTACAAGTGGCATAAAATAAGTACAACAAACATAAAAGTCTTACAATGTAAGACACTTATTTGGCTAACAGACAAAGCATAAAAGCATGATCATGAACTAGAAAACAAATTGTATGGCCTTGGATTTTAGTATTGGTTTCGACAAGACATGGATGATGGCAAAGGGACCCATGAATAGTACTTGCATGGCATTGGGTTTGGGTAAATTTATGGCTCGACATGGATGACTTTTCTTTGATGACATGAGGGACCCTTGAATAGTATTTGCATGACATAGAACTTGGGGAAATTTATGAATTGACACGAATGACTTTTCTTTGAAGACATGAGAGACCCTTGAATAGTACTTGTATGGCATTGCACTATGAGAAATTTATGGCAATACATTGGTAGGTAACTTTATTGATATATGTTTGGATTTTTATGGTAGCTTTTGGTAAACTTGTGCAGATTTTTTATTTTTCATGGTAATTTCTGGTGGGGTAGAGTGGTGAACAGGATAAAGAAGGTGTGCATACTTTTATATCTTGAAATGGGTACTTACCTAGGGGGTTAAAAGGTGAAAATGGTTTAAGACACTTGTGCAGTTTTTTGGTTTGGAAAAGGGGGGAATTATGGAAGGGAAGTTGGTTAAAAAAGTTTAGAAAACTTATGCAAATTATTTCCTTGCTCATGATTATGCATTATACTTGTCTTTTAACCCTTCTAGCCTTCGCTTTTCAGCTTTTGTGAAATATCTCTTTGCGTGCAGATGATCTTCTATAAAACCTGCTCTTTTACCTTCCTTCTTCTGCGACGAAATACCGGTATCCCCATTTAAATTGATCTTAGCAATTTCTGCTGGATCAATGTCATAGGAGTCTGGTGAGTCTTCAAGCATTTCCCTATATTCCTTAAGTGTTGTCTTAACATTTCGTTAATGGGGTGAGTGGAAGAATAATTCCAACTTCCTTCCTCCATATCCCCTCTAGAAGGCATTTATTTTGCTGAAAAATGAGCCTCTGAGCTTCGGCGTACTCCTTTTTCATTGCTAGGATTGTGATTGGATAATGAAACCAAAAGGACACCGTACGCATCACCTTTATAGTTCTATTGATCACACTAAATGGCCTGTGGAATATAAATATTTTGACTCCACAATAATGAAAATGATGAACCCGATATTATTGAGGTTTGAACCACAACAAAAATATTTTTAGGAAAGGTTCAAGATTGTCAAAGTCTTGGAAATCACGGCACTTGAATTCCATGAGAATGTGGTATTGATGGCAGAGATACCAAAAGAACCATAAGAGCTGTGGAAAATTATTGGCCTGCACTATGAACACCTGGCAAAATGGATATTCCGGATTAATACCAAAAGGTGCAAGTATGGAACCTCCGTAGTTTCAAAAAACCTTCCGCTCTAATAAGATGGACGGATCAAGAGGATCCGAAAAATCAAACAACTCCGGCGGGTGATGTAATGATGAAGAACCTGGACGCGGCACATGTGAGAATATGAACATTTGAACTACTGATTTATTCTTCTTCTTGCGCTTTTGTTGCAAAAACCTTTTGGAAAATTCATCTGGCCTTGAAAGGAAATCAGCAAGAACATTATTTTTCCAGTGCTTGATCTGAAAGTTGTATGGAGAGAACCATAGAGCCCATCTGAGAATTTGCGGATTTGAAATGACCTTTGGATTCAACTGAATCATCCTCGAAAAAACCTTCATATCCATCTCGATAAGAAACTCCGAATGAATTAGGAAAAAAATAACTTTTTTAATCCCATTTTTCACTGCAAGAATCTCCTTGAAAGTGGAATGATAGTGTTGTTCAGCATCCTTGAATCTTCCACTAGTGTAACCACATATTTTTCTCTAGCCTTTTTTTCTTCAAATAAAATTGCACTCCAATATTCATTGTTGGCATCTGTCTGCAATATTTTCTATCCATTGGAGGGAATATACAAAGATTTGACACTTTGGGACACCTCTTTTATTTTTCTAACTGCATTATTTTATTTTTTGCCCCATGGCTGGGCATTTTGCTTCAATATTTTTGTGAGAGGAGAAATATGTGTAGAAACATTAGGAATAAAATCTCTCACATAATTTATTATTCCCAAAAATGCTGGATTTGCTTCGTTGTGAACCCATTGTCTGGAACTTGAGAAGTTCCTGAGAAATATGAGGACCTGGGGTGTATTCTCCATGGGAAAATGCATGTGGAATATCAGGTGCCATTAAACACTGTCCAGGGAAAGCATCTATCTGTAATGATAGTGATCCATCACCTTGACTTAAGTCTCCACCACATCTATTTCCTGCCCGCTTGTAGCGGTTGGTTAGGCTAGGCCGGTTAGAACCTCTCCGCAGTTCTCGATTCTGATCGAACTAGGGAGGATCGGTATTGCCGGGGGAGATTGTTCTTCCTCAGCTGGCTTGTTAACCATGGTCTCTTGAAGGTATCAATTTCGTTTTTTGCAAAAATTATTTTTTTGGCTGAAAGCATGAAGCCATTTTTTCACACTAAAGATGCAAAATGATTGAGCAAATTTATGTGCTCTTCCCAAGTATCACTGAATGGTAAAATATCATCAATATAAACAAGTGACGTGTGGAGGATGGGCTTAAATATTTTTATCATGGCCTTTTGGAACAAAGATATAGCAGTTTTTAAACCGAAAGGCATGACTTTCCACAGAAAATGGTGATCGGGAATGCAAAAACCAGTTTTTTCCCTATCATCAGGGTGAATTCCCAATTGCCAAAAGCCTGATTTAAGATCAAACTTAGAAAAATATTTTGCTTTGGCAAGTTGGGAGAAAAGGGTGAGCTTATTTGGGATGGAAAACTTGTCATCCAAAAGAAATTGATTGAGCGGTTGGTAATTAATTACCAATCTCAATTTACCACTTGTTTGCTTGGCTCTTTTGTTGACATAAAATGTTTCGCACGCCCATAGTGAATCTGATGGCTCGATGAGATCAAAATCCACTAGCTCCTGACACTCCTTTTTGCAAGTTGAATGTGGTCAGGATTCATACCAGAGTGACTTGCCTTTATAAGATTGATATTCTCATTTTTCTTGAAAGGCAGCTTGATGAAGAACTCTTCATTTTTCCATAAAGGATTGTCATATTTGGTTAAGAATTTAGTGTGAGATTATGCACAGGGGTGTTGTGTGATTTGTGCTTCAATTTCTCTGACTTGATCTTCTTCTGTGAGCTGGAACAATCTCGAGACTGCACAATATGGCTTGAATTGCCTTTTGAATGCTATCTCATTAGCTTTGATCTGGAGTTTGTCCTGCAAAACCCTATAAATGTCAAAAATCAATAATCAAATCCTTACCTGAGACATCTAACCCAATCAAGTTGATCACATACTTCAGTCCTAGGAAGAATTCAATGGTGATTGGGTGCTTGGTAAATTCCATTTGAGGCGGTGTTCGATTTCTTGAAGTACCTGGAAAGACCGCAAGATTAATCAGTTAGGAGGCTGCTCCCGTGTCAAAGAAAGTTGTGACATGTGTTGGTTTGTCTCACTTGGATGCAAAGACTTTGATTTTTGCTTGCGGGATCACCATGATGCTGTAGGTCTCTTCTTTCACCTTTGGCTTTGGTTCTGAAATTTGGTAATGATCATCATCATATTCCTCATAAACATCCAGGAAAAAGAGAGTCTTTTCTGTGGGCTCATCTTCAAGTGAGAAAACTGATTCAAGATCGTCACCCTCACTGAATGCCTATGTAATCTGTAATTTCAGAGAGAAGCTTAATAGACTGCTTGGACTGCGGGCAGTTCTGTGTAAAATGTCCTATTTTATTACAAATAAAACAGACTCTATTTCTCCTTGCATTGCCCCGCCTTCTCCTTCTGAAGTATTTTGTTTTCCTTTTGAACCTGGACCTGTCGCCTGAGAATTTTGGCAACCTGAATTTTTTGAACTTCTTCCTTGGCGTCTGGCATGAGCAATCTTTCTTTCCTATGATTAAATCTGACCTGTGGCAAGCTCTATCAAGTTTTGCATCATTCTTCGTTATCTGTTTCAGAGCAGATCTTTTTGCACAGAAATCATCAAGAGCATAAAAAATGGCTTGCCCAACGTAACCAATATTTGAAGCAGTTATTGACTGGTATTTATCTTCTATGATGGTCATGATTCGACCGGCCAACATCTTTGGTAGAGATGAAACAAAGGCTTGTTTTAGATTGATATCCCCATCCAACTCAAAGAAGATTTTTGCCATTTTCTGGAAATGTTTGTTAATGATATCTCTATCCAAAGACAGGCACTTCATTTCAAAAAGTTATCTTCGAAGTTTTTCATGCCTTTGGCCAACATCGCGACAGAAAACTTCATGCAAGATTCTAATGTTAAAAGCAAATCTTAGGAAGTAAGGAAAACATTTATGTCCTGCAACCCAAGTGAGTACCACAGTCTCGAAGAATACCCGAGAGGCGAGAAGTGAATTCTGATAGAATTATGTACTTTTCTCGCTTTGCCAAATTCTTGTCACCATCCAAGTGTAGAAATCTTGGATTCTTTGAGGGCATTTTAAGACTTTTATCTCATCTAAGGTAAAGGTATGGAAACCAGTACCTACTTGTTTGCCTATGGCAAAATCATATCTCCTTTTTGGAAAGAGCTCATCAGTCATCCCATCTTGATCATCGTCAACTTCGGAGACCTCTGGCTCCCTAGGCTGATTCATGAAAATGGGAGGAACTTCACTTCCATAATTTCCCTTTTTTTTCCAAACCAAAAAACTACAAAAGTGTCTTAAATCATTTTCATTTCTTTACTCCTTAGGAAAGTACCCATTTGAAGACATAAAAGTATGCACACCTTTTTTATCTTGTTCACCACTCTATCCCACAAGAAATTACCATGGAAAAACAAAAAATCTACACAAGTTTTCACCTTTAACCCAGCAAAAGTTACCATAAAAATCCAAAAATATATCAATAAAGTTGCATACTCATGTCTTGCCATAAAGTTCCCAAAGTTCAATGCCATGCATGTACTATTCAAGGGTCCCTCATGTCATCAAAGAAAAGTCATTCATGTCAAGCCATAAATTTTCCCAAAGTTCTATGCCATGCAAATACTATTCAAGGGTCCCTCATGTCATCAAAGAAAAGTCATCCATGTCAAGCCATAAATTTACCCAAACTCAATGCCATGCAAATACTATTCATGTGTCCCTTTGCCATCCATGTCTTGTCGAAACCAATACCAAAATCCAAGGCCATACAATTTGTTTTCTAGTTCATAATCATGCTTTTATGCTTTGTCTGTTAGCCAAATAAGTGTCCTACATTGTAAGACTTTTATGTTTGTTGTACTTGCTTTATGCCACTTGAACTATGTAATTAAATAAGGGTAGTACATGTACTAGCTTTCCATCTCCTATAAATATGAGTCTTTGTTGTAGTTGGAGAGCATCTCATTTCCAACCTAGTTCTCTTGTAAAAACTCTTGTATAATAAAATGTCTTCTTTTAGCTAAGTCTGTTATAGTTTCTTCCTCCAAAATATGGGGATATGGCTTGTTTATATTTGAGTGTAGCGTCCTTCAATTTTGTAGTTGTATATAAGCAAAGTATAGAAAAATATAGTTACTCTTTCTATTTCTAACCATCATGGAAATTGAACTACATATGGTAGAAAACCGTATGAATCATCAATACAATGTGCCAACTACTCTTGGATTTTTATTAACATTGGATAGATTCAAGCTTTGCTTGCCACGCTCACATATTGGAAGGCTAAATTTGTTTCAACGCATCAAACTCATCAAGAGCTCCAATTTTCTAACAGCAACATAATCCAAATAAAATTTCGGAAACACAAACAGGGCCTATAGTATGATCAGCGAAACATCAGTAAACATCTAACATATCTCTTCTCTGATTCTCTCTAAGCAAATTATACATGCTTATGCAAGTGTACATGCACTTTCTAGACCATTATTTTCTACACTGTTTTATAACTTATCTTCTCTGTATTCTTCCAATTTTATCATAACATTATCCTAAAGCTTCACTCTCAAATTGAAAATTGAACTTCTATGTCTGATTTTATGCAGCACACTTTCCTTTTCAGTCTATCCCAAAAGAATGATATTTTTCTACTTATCCCAAAAGAATGATATTTTTCTACATTTGAAACAATATAGCTTTAAACTTCTCATTTTACCCTTAATTGAGATGATTTACGCCCACGTAAATGTCTATAGCATGTTTTAGTCCATAAGTTTCAAAAGGTTTTCCTCTTTCTTAAACTGAGTGTCCAATCAAATACCGCAACATAAATTGGGACAGAGTGAGTGAATCTCTAAGATATTAATTAAAGAGAAACTTCTTGCTACTCTCTCTAGTCCGTCCATCTATATGAACCTTTGAATATAATGTAAAAAGGTAATAGCAAACTGAACTAAAGAACAAGACAAACCACAACAAAAAAAAAACTAAATATCACTAACAACAAGCAGAAGAGAGAGAAAATTACAAAAGAAGCAGATCTATTAAAACGGCCAATGATAATATGCATTAAGCATGCTATTGAGTATGAAAAAATCCTTTTAACCTGATAAGTATTGTCGAATTTATCATACATAAATCGCGTGATAATACTGGTTTTACCGACAGATTGATCTCCTAAGAAAACGAGCTTATACTTTGCAAGCGCCGAAACCGGAGCCATCTATCGATCTTTCGAATTAACCTGATAACGGATCCGATCAGGATTTTCCGACAGTTGTATGAGAGATCTCGCCGAAAATGATCGGAGAAAGCAAGAGTTGGATTTGAGAGAGAGAGGAAATTGTAGTTTTGTATGAGGGAGCGCGTGAGGTGTTTTGACGAAACAAATTTGAAACGGAGTTGAGGGCAAGGGTGTTAAAAACGAAAAAAGAAGTACCGAAAACCGAATCAACCACAGCCAAATCAAATCAATGTTTGGATCGACTTTTAAGCTTGTAAAGTGTTTAAATAGGGATTTTAATTCCTATGTTATTGTATTTCAATTTTGGTTCTTATATTGTTCAACTTAATTAATACATTTAACTTTGATTTAATTTTATTTGATCTGTCTTTTTAAAAAGTATTTTTAAATGTCAAATTACGAAAAAAAGACAATAAAGAGTTCGTTTATAATTACTTTATTTTAAAAAGAGAAATAATTTTATATATTTATTAAAAAATTCAATTAATATTTTTATCTAACTAATATATAAAATAAAATATATATTAAGTATTTTAATCAATGCAAAATAAAATTATTTAAAATAATAACATTGGATATCTGGTATTATTTATTGATATCGGGTTCGGATTTTATTCCGAAAGTTGAAAAAGGTCCGCAGTGTCTCCACTCCCTAGTTGAGTTTATCTTAGACATAGGGTCTCCAGTCCCTAGTCTCCTTTCCAACATAGGGTCTCCATTCCCTAGTTGATTTTATTTTTGGACATAGGGACTCCACTCCCTAGTCTTCTTTTCCGACATAGGGTCTCCGCTCCCTAGTTGATGATATTTCAGACATAGGGTCTCCACTCCCTAGTTGATTTTATTTTAGACATAGGGTATCCACTCCCTAGTCACTTTTCAACATAGGGTATCCACTCCCTAGTCACTTTTCAACATAGGGTCTCCACTCCCTAGTTGATTTTATTTTAGACATAGGGTCTCAACTCCCTAGTCTCTTTTCCAACATAGGGTTTTCACTCCCTAGTTGAATTTATCTTAGACATAGGGTCGCCACTCCCTAGTCTCTTTTCCAACATATGGTCTACACTCCCTAGTTGATTTTATTTTAGACATAGAGTCTCCACTCCCTAGTCTCTTTTCCAACATAGAGTCTCCACTTCCTAGTTATCTTTATTTTAGACATAGGGTCTCCACTCCCTAGTCTTCTTTTCCGACATTGGGTCTCCACTACCTAGTTGATGATATTTTCGACATAGGGTCTCCACTCCCTAATCACTTTTCCAACATAGGGTCTCCACTCCCTAGTTGATTTTATTTTAGACATAGGGTCTCCACTTCCTAGTCGCTTCAATATAGGGTCTCCATTCCCTAGTTGATGATAATTTAGACATAGGATCTCCACTCCCTAGTCTTCTTTTCCAACATAGGGTCTCCACTCCCTAGTTGACTTTATTTTAGACATAGGGTCTCCACTCCCTAGTTGATTATATTTTGGACATAGGTCTCCACTCCCAAATCTCTTTTCCAACATAGGGTTTGCACTCCCTAGTTGGTTTTATTTTAGATATAGGGTCTCCACTCCCTAGTCACTTTTCCAACTTAAGTTCTCCACTCCCTAGTTGATTTTCTCTTAGACATAGGGTCTCCACTCCCTAGTCACTTTTCCAACATAGGGTCTCCACTCCCTAGTTGACTTAATGTTAGACATAGGGTCCCCACTCCCTAGTCTTCTTTTCTAACATAGGGTCTCCACTCCCTAGTTGACTTTATTTTAGACCAAGGGTCTGCACTCCTTAGTCTTCTTTTCCAACATAGGGTCTCCACTCCCTAGTTGATGATATTTTAGACATAGGATCTCCATTCGCTAGTCTCTTTTTCGACATAGGGTCTCCACTCCCTAGTTGATTTTATTTTATATATAGGGTTTCCACTCCTTAGTCTTCTTTTCCAACATAGGGTCTCCACTCTCTAGTCTCTTTTTTCAACATAGGGTCTCCACTCTCTAGTTGATTTTATTTTAGACAAAGGGTTTCCACTCCCTTGTTGATTTTATTTTAGACATATGATCTTCACTCCCTAGTCACTTTTCAACATAGGGTCTCCACTCCCTAGTCACCTTTCAACATAGGATCTCCACTCCCTAGTTGATTTTATTTTAGACACAGGGTCTCCACTCCCTAGTCTCTTTTCTAACATAGGGTTTCCACTCCCTAGTTGATTTTATCTTAGACATAGGGTCGCTACTCCCTAGTCTCTTTTCCAACATATGGTCTCCACTCCCTAGTTGATTTTATTTTAGACATAGAGTCTCCACTCCCTAGTATCTTTTCCAACATAGAGTCTCCACTTCCTAATTGACTTTATTTTAGACATAGGGTCTCCAGTCGCTACTCTTCTTTTCCGACATAAGGTCTCCACTACCTAGTTGATGATATTTTTGACATAGGGTCTCCACTCCCTAGTCACTTTTCCAACATAGGGTCTGCACTCCCTAGTTGATTTTATTTTAGACATAGGGTCTCTTCTTCCTAGTCGCTTTTCCAACATAGGGTCTCCATTCTCTAGTTAATGATATTTTAGACATAGGATCTCCACTCCCTAGTCACTTTTCCAACATAGGGTCTCCACTCCCTAATTGACTTTATTTTAGACATAGGGTCTCCACTACCTAGTTGATTATATTTTGGACATAGAGTCTCCACTCCTTAGTCTCTTTTCCAACATAGGGTCTGCACTCCCTAGTTGATTTTTATTTTAGACATAGGGTCTCCACTCCTTAGTCACTTTTCTAACTTAGGTTCTCCACTCCCTGGTTGATTTATCTTAGACATAGGGTCTCCACTCCCTAGTCACTTTTCCAACATAGGGTCTCTACTCCCTAGTTGACTTAATGTTAGACATAGGGTCTCCACTCCCTAGTCTTCTTTTCCAACATAGGGTCTCCACTCCCTAGTTGACTTTATTTTAGACCAAGGGTCTGCACTCCTTAGTCTTCTTTTCTAACATAGGGTCTTCACTCCCTAGTTGATGATATTATAGACATAGGATCTCCATTCCCTAGTCTATTTTCCGACATAAGGTCTCCACTCCCAAGTTGATTTTATTTTAGATATAGGGGTTTCCACTCCTTAGTCTTCTTTCCAACATAGGGTCTCCACTCTCTAGTTGATTTTATTTTAGACATAGGGTCTCCACTCCCTAGTCTCTTTCCAACATAGGGTCTTCACTCACTAGTTGATTTTATTTTAGACATAGGGTCTCCACTCCCTAGTTGATTTTATTTTTGGAGATAGGGTCTCCGGTCCCTAGTCTCTTTTTCCGACATAGGGTCTCCACTCCCTAGTTGATTTTATTTTGGACATAGGGTCTCCACTCCCTAGTTTTCTTTTCCAACATAGGGGTTCACTCCCTAGTTGGGGCATTATTTTAACAATCAGAGAATGCCATTCTCAATGAATCAGGTTTTCACCGGGTATACCATTCCTGACCTTTATTGCTTTCAATAATGAAGTAGCATAGAGTTTGGTCATAAATAACTCACGAAAGTTTTCCTAGTGAAAACTGGGGCAAAAATATTTCGTTCGTTTGTTTATTTTTGTGTCTGAGCAGGTTTTACCTCGAGGCACAAGGTTCAAGATGACCAGAAGAGGAAGTTTCAACCCAGAATAAGAAAGAAAAGAAAAGAGTTGAGTCCAAAATACAGAAGCAGATAAAAGACGTGGAATGTTCAAGACATGACTGAAGTCACGAGCATTGCAATCCCTGCTTTGACCAAATAAAAAAAGCTGTAGAAGAATGAACTAGCACTTGCAGCCAGCAAGCATCAAGATTCAGACCAGAGTTTACGTGAAGAACTAGTCAAGACTCAAGATCAAGCTTCAAAAGACTTATTGATAGGAATCTTGTAACTCATAGCTGATAGGCTTGCTTAGCTTCTTTTTCAGCTTGATTTTGGTGTAATAAGGAGTTCAGCAGGCAACAACGATAGCAACAGTAGCAACAACAGTGAAATCACAGTTTTGTAAAACTTTAGAAATCTCGTTGTCTGCATTTAATTGCATTATTATGCATATTTATTATTTCAAAATCATGGAAAATACCACAAAAATATCAAACTCTTTATTGCATAACACTTTAAATTTTACTTGCATTTTTAGGATTTAATCACATACAAATTTCTTAATTGATAAATGAAAATCACAAAAAATATACATTATCTTTAATCAATTAATTTAATTAATTAGTTTAAGTGATAATTAAATTTTTGTTGCAAAATAAATGCAATTGAAAGCGATGTGGCCATGTCTGCAAAAATCTAAAGAAAGAAATAAAGAGGCTAGTTTTGCTAAAACTGGGCTGAGGGCTGTTCATTTAAAAATGGCCCAAATTGCTGAAAAGGCTTTAAGCCCAAAGATCCTTTCGCAACGGATCCAGTCCATTCCCTATACCCAGTCCGCCCCGTTAGTGACCAAAAGGATACCGTTTTGGTCACGCTCAATCTCAGCCATTGATTGCCCTCTGATTCGATGGTTCGGACTCATCTCTCACCCTCCTATATATATGTCTGAAACCCGTCTCTCGCCCCCCAAAGAAACCCTAAAGACGCCCCTCTTCGTCTCTCTCACTTTCGTTCTCACAGCCGTTGCCGAGAATCGCCTCATGGCGGCGGCCCACCTCCAATCCACCCTAAATCACTCTCTCATAGCCTCCTTCGTCCCCTTAATCCTAATCCCTCAACCATTCTCTCCAAAAACTCCTATAACTTCACGGATTTTAAATCTAAGAAGTTGAAAACTCTAAAATTTGCGATTGTTGATTCTCGAGTTTCAAAGCACGATTCGACTCAGAACTCACATTAATCGATTGTTCTCGTTACAATCGATTAATGTTACTTTCAGTTCGTTTCAAAAGAGTACTCGGACCCATCGGTCGACGAACTACCAAAAGCTTACTTCATATCGATTAGGTAATATTTATTCGTTTTCTTTTCTTTCTTTCTTCTTCTCCTTCTTCTCTTGTTCGGTTTTTGTTTCGAGTGTCGAGTGTCATCGTTTTCATGATTTGAGATTGCCCTAGATTTTCTATTTTCGAGGTCAAATTGAGACCTGCCTTGACCGATAGGCAGGTCCTATAATCTCGAGGCCTGCATCGAGACCTGCCTTGACCGATAGGCAGGTCCGATAATCTCGAGGCCAGCATCAAGACCCGCCTTGATTGATAGGCAGGTCGATAGTCTCGAGGCCAGCATTTTCTGTTTCGGGGTCAAATCGACACCTGCCTTGACCGGTAAGCAGGTCCGATAGTCTCAAGGCCATCATCGAGACTTGCCTTGATTGATAAGCAGGTCTGGTAATCTCGAGGCCAAAAGTCCACACTTAGGCGGGTCGGGGTTATGTCCAAAAGAAAATTAAACTTTAGGGGGCCTTAAGAATAAAACTAAAAGAAGAGGGATGAAAAAGAAATCTGTAACTGCCAACAGGCAGCTGGCATGTTAGTTACAAAAATATTCCTTCTGTCAGACCCAGATTTAGCGCTGAAATATTCCTTTTTCCCCCCTCTCTAGAACCCAGCCTTTAATATATAAGCATGCTCACAGAGCAGAAACACACATACACACAGATACACACTGGCCCCTAAAAATAGAAACAAGCTGTGAAAAAACAAAAACTTAGCTAAAAGGTAGAAGAAAAGGGAGTGCAATTCTGAAAAAATTTTGCTTCAGTTTCTGCGATTAGGAGTAGCATTCTAGCTGTAGAATTGATTGGTTTAGCTGCTAAAGTCTGTCGCTATCCTTGCTGCTGAATCTCTCCTTTCAACTTGATTCTTGTTTTATCAAATTATTCTGTTCGATTTCTGCTTTTAGGTATGTAACAACTTCATCTGTAATCCTTCTTCAAAACATATGAATGATGAATGAACTACTGACTTCATGACCTACCTACATCTATGTGTTATAATGTATGCTGATTTTTGTTGCAATGCTTTATAAAACTGTCTGCTGAGTTGAAAAATAAGTTGCAATTGCCTGCAACTTCTTGTTTATATGGTGCTGTTAAGACGATTATTGTTCAAGCTAAAACTGTGACTTGTAACTACTAGCTGCTGTAAAGAACCTATCTGCTTCAAGCATTGTATTTAAGCATTGTATTCTTGTTTATATGGTTGATAGTTTCAAGCATTGAAAGAGGAATCTGGAATATGGATATATAATAGCTATTTTTTTTTATGTTGTATTAAATAGGAACAGTTACTGAAATGTACTGAGTCAAATTCCATCATGATTTGAATTCTTTGTTTATTGTTGTAGTTAAGTACAAAGCCGTATAAACAGCATATGTTCTGGAAAATATATTTGATAGGGATAGTCACTATAATGTACTAAATTTCCATTCCAGCTGAATTATTTGTCTGTTATTGTGGTTAAATTTACAGTATCATGAGTACTATGTATCTTGCTAGAACTTGTGATATTTACTTGTAGTTTGTTTGATTTTGAGCCAAATTGGGCCTAAAGTATGCTGTCCCAGTTCATACCCAGTTCTGTTTCGCAAACTGGGTTGGCCGATGCAATAAGGGCTTCGCGATCGGCCCAAGTGCATCATACACAGTTCGCTTCAATGTAACCAAAGACATAATATAAGTTTAGAATGATAATCTGTCCAGTTTAATTAGCAAATGAATCGGCCAAGAATCTAAGATCAATCCTACAAAACACTTCCATAGACGGTAACCATTGCAGCAGATTGCCGAGTAATTAGAAAAAATATAGTTCTCAAATATCGTAGTTTACTTTAGGAACGTTTAGATAAATCATCATGACTATGGGTACGGCTCCCGTGGTATAGTCAATGATACATAAATCCCAATTCAAGTGCGCATTTCACGTGACTTGACCACAACTTCAAATGATAAAAAATAAACACGTTGGCGCGGGTGCGTCTCATGTAATGCGATTCGCAATGATACCAAAACAATGAGCGCGCGACATCACGACTTATTCAGATAAACTCCATAAATCATAAAAAGCGATTAAAAGCGGTTAAAAAAAAGTTAAAAATTCACAATAGGTTCAAAATATGTAATAAATCAGATAAGTAGGCCAAGTGTTAACTGTTGAGCGACCGTGCTAAAACTACGAAATCCGGGAATGCCTAACACCTTCTCCCGGGTTAACAGAATTCCTTACCCGATCTTTTGTGTTCGCGGACCATAAATAGAGTCAATTTTCCTCGATCTGGGATTTTTAAATAAATCGGTGTCTTGGAACACCATAATAATTATTCCAAGTGGCGACTCTAAAAAATAAATAAATAATCCCATTTCGAATAATGTCACTTTAATTGAAAAAACTTCCTATCCCCTATCCCTTGGGAAAAAAGAGGTGTGACAATGATATACTGATGTACTCACGCAGCCATGAGGATCATGAGCAACATCTGAGGATTGTAGTCCAGACGTTATGGTAGAAGAAGCTATATTCTAAATTCTTCAAGTGCGAGTTTTGGCTTGATTCTATGGCATTCTTGGGGCACGTGATGTCTAGTGAGGTGATCAAGGTAGATCTGAAGAAGATTGAGGTAGTTCAGAATTAGCCTAGACTGACTTCAGCTACTGAGATTCGGAGTTTTCTTGGTTCGGCCGGATATTATCGTTGTTTTGTGGAGGGTTTCTCGTCCATTGCTGCCCCTTTGACTAGATTGACCCAGAAGGGTGCCCCTTTCAGGTGGTCTGATGAGTGTGAGGAGAGTTTTCAAAAGCTCAAGATTGCCTTGACCACAACTCGAGTTCTAGTTTTGCCTTCAGCATCGGGTTCTTATACAGTATATTGTGATGCTTCACGAATTAGTATTAGGTGTGTCTTGATGCAGGAGGGTAGGGTGATTGCTTATGCTTTGCCCCAGTTGAAGCCCCATGAAAAGAACTACCTCGTTCATGATCTAGAGTTGGCAGCCATTGTCCACGTATTGAAGATTTGGAGGCATTATCTCTACAACGTGTCTTGTGAGGTATTTACAGATCATCAGAGTCCGCAATACTTGTTTAAACAGAAAAATTTAAATTTGAGGCAGTGAAGGTGGTTAGAGCTGTTAAAAGACTATGATATCACCATTTTGTATCATCCTGAGAAAGCCAATGTGGTGGCCGATGCCTTGAGCAGAAAGGCTGAGAGTATGGGTAGCCTTGCATATATTCCACTTGGTGAGAGACCGTTAGCATTGGATGTTTTGGCAAATCAATTCATGAGGTTAGATATTTCGGAGCCTAGTCGGCTTCTTGCTTGTGGTTTCTCGATCTTCTTTGTATGAGCGCATCAGAGAGTATCAATATGATGACCCCCATTTGCTTCTCCATAAGGACACGGTGCAGCATGGTGATGCCAAGGAGGTTTCTATTAAAGATGATGGGGTGTTGCGGATGCAGGGTCGGATTTGTGTGCCCAATGTGGATAGGTTACGTGAGTTGATTCTTAAGGAGGCCCACAGTTCGTGGTATTCCATTCATTCGGGTGCCGCTAAGATGTTTCAGGATTTGAGGCAGCACTATTGGTGGAGAAGAATGAAGAAAGATATAGTGGAGTACGTGGCTCGGTGCTTGAACTGTCAGCAGGTGAAGTACTAGCATCAGAGGCCAAGCGGTTTGCTTTAGAGACTTGAGATCCCCGAGTGGAAATGGGAGCGTGTTACCATGGACTTCGTTGTTGGGCTCCCACGGACTTTGAAGATATTTGATACAGTTTGGGTAATTGTGGACCGGTTGACTAAGTCCGCACATTTCATTCCAGTTGTGACTACCTATTCTTCAGAGCAGTTGACTCAGATCTATATTCACGAGATTGTTTGTCTTCATGGCATGTCGGTGTCCATTATTTCTAATCGAGGCACATAGTTCACATCGTAGTTTTGGAGAGCAATATAGTGAGAATTGTGCACGCGGGTTGAGTTGAGTACAACTTTCCACCCCCAGAGGGAAGGACTATTTGATCGCACCATTCAGATCTTGGAGGATATGCTACGCGCTTGTGTTATGGATTGCGAGGGTTCATGGGATTAGTTTTTGCCACTTGCGGAGTTTGCCTACAACAACAGCTACTAATCGAGTATTTAGATGGCTCCTTATGAGGCTTTATATGGGTGGCGGTGTCGTTCTCCAGTTGGTTGGTTTGAGCCGGGAGAAGCTAGGTTGTTGGGTACGGATCTAGTTAGGGATGCATTGGAGAAAGTCAAGTTGAGCCCTCGGTATATTGGTCCTTTTGAGGTGCTTGAGAGGACAAGCTCGCATTGCCACCTAGATTATCGGGTGTTCGCCCAATATTTCATGTTTCTACGCTTCGGAAGTATTATAGTGATCCGTCATATGTTTTGGATTTCAGCACGGTTCAGTTAGATGGGGACTTGACTTATGATGTAGAGCCGGTGGCTATTTTGGAGCGACATGTTCGAAAGTTGAGATAAAAAATATAGCTTCAGTGAAGGTTCAGCGGAGAGGCCAGCTAGTCGAGGATGCTACTTGGGATACTGGGGGGGAGGTGTGGAGTAGTTATCCACACCTATTTGAGACTCTAGGTATGATTCTAGACCCGTTCGAGGACGAACGTTTTGTTTAAGGGGGAGAATATGACGACCCAGCCGGTCGTCTTGTGTATTGTTTCCTCGTTCCCCTGTTTATTGCTTATTCTATGTTCACTTGTGGTTACGTGACTTGCCAGGGTGCTTGGTTTGGTTCCGAGGATGTTTCGGAGTGAATTGGAACACTTAGTCCCAAGGTTGGAAGCTTAAGTTTAAAGAGTTGACCAGAGTTTGACTTTTGTGTAGATGACTTCAGAATGGAGTTTTGATGGTTCCGATAGCTTCACATGATGATTTTGGACTTAGGGGCATGTCTAGGATATTGATTTGGAGGTCTGTAGGTCGTATTGGCTTGAATTGGCGAAAGATGGAAAGTTGAAGGTTTGGAAGGTTGAGAAGTTTGACCGAGAATTGACTTTGTGGATATCGAGTTCGGATTTTGATTCCGAGAGTTGGAATTGGTATGTTGTATTATTTATGACATGTGTGCAAAATTTGAAGTCAATCAGAGTTGGTTTGGTATGATTCGGCACTAGTTTTAGAAGTTGGAAGTTCAATTGTTCATTAGGCTTGAATCGATGTGCGATTTTGGTCTTGGTGTTGTTTGATGTGATTTGAAGCTTCGAGGGAGTTTGTATTGTATTTTAGTACTTGTTGGTATATTTGGATGGGGCCTCGGGTGTGATTCGGATAGTTGGCGGAGCATGGTTGCACTTAGGAGAAGTGCTGAAGTTTCAGGCATCTGTGCGTCCGCACCTGCAGTGGGAATGGCTGCAGATGTGGCATTGCAGGTGCAGTGATATGGGTGCAGATACGGAAGGAGGATGGAAGCGGTGGGATCGCAGATGCGCAAGATATCTCTGCACAAGAGAAGTCGCTTCTACAATGAAGGGAAATGCAGAAGCGGAAGGAATGCAGGTGCGAAATATTCCCCGCAGGCTCGCATGCGTAGATGCAAGAGCCCGACCGCAGAAGCAGAGGGTCGGGACTTAAGTGGTTTGCACAGGTGCGTATTTCAGACCGCGGAAGCGGCTCAGCAGAAGTGGACTTCTGGGTCGCAGGAGCGAGATTGCTAGGTAGTTGTTTAAAAATCAAGGGTTTGAGTTTTTCCTTCATTTTGGAAATTTTGGAGTTCGGACTAGGGCGATTTTTGGAGAGTTTTTTACCTAGATTGAAGAGATAAGTGACTTTTAATCACTTTTGTCAATAAATATTCAATACCCATCGATTATTACACCTAATTTTCATGAATCTAAGTTAGAATTTGGAGATTTTGGACTATATTATTAGAGGGTGTAATTTGAGGATTTGAAGATTCAGAATTTATGAATTTTGTTGGGTTCTGAGGTGCAGACCCGGGGTTAACCTTTTGACTTGTGTTAAAGATCTTAGCTTTATCTTTTGGACTCACTTCGTACAGCTTTTATTTATAGTATTACGTTATTTTGGCGAGATTCGAGCCTTCCGGAGGTTGATATGCGCGGGAAGGACTTATTAGCGGAGTGATTTGGTTTGCTTGAGGTAAGTATCTTATCTAAATTTGGTTGAGGCACTAGTTGCATGAATTATTCATCATAGCTACGTGCTATAGGTGCGCACATATGTGGGGTTTGAGCTCATGTGCTAACACCGGGGTATTTATCCACGCTCGGGTAGTACTTAGGCTATAATATGCCTAGAATTGACTATTAAGCTTTAAGATATAATGTTCCTCATATTTGCAGCATTGTTGTGAACTATTTGAGCCATGTTTGAGGTTACATAAAGGCTAAATCTCTAAATGAACTTGATAATTGTTATCTCTATGATGAAATAGCCGGTTTGAGCTATGATAGCATACTATGGACATGCCTACACTTTAGCATATCACTTATATCTGTCCAGAAGCATGAGATCTGTTATTCATTCATCATATACATGTATTCTTGTATATTTTCTTTTGTGTGATATGATTTGAACTGGATGCCTGTGACCACGCCGGACGGATTATGTTGTTATGCCTATGACCACGCCAGGCGGAGTATGTTGTTATGCATGTGACCACATCGGGTGAATTATATTTTTATGCTTGTGACCACGCCGGGCAGATTATGTTGATATGCCTGTGACCACGCCGGGCGGATTGTATTGTTATTCCTGTAATCACGCCAGGCGAATTATGATATTGAGCCTATGACCACACCTGGCTGGTAGCATATTGAATTGGTCGTTCTTGCGTGTGGATATGGATCCATCCCCTAAGGTCACCCTCTCATGTTTCTCTCTTGATGGTGTACACGCGGATATTGAGAAAAACTAATCAGTGATTTGGTACAGATACGAAAAAATTGAGGAAATCTGGCAAGTGTTTGTTTGGATTTTGCATTTCATCTTTACTTGCAATTTTTGTGGTTAATTACCTGATCTACTGCATAGCATCTCTATATGTTGAACTTTGACTTAGCATAGTACTTGAGTAACTGTACACCTACACACATCAGAAGCTTCTTCATGTGCTTTATGACTCGATTTCATTATTGTTCTATACTTGTTAAGAAATGTTAGAATTGTACAAGTTATAGCTAATATCATTTATAGTTCTCGCTTCTTTTACCTCGCCGGTTAATTATGATACTTATTGAATACATTAGGTCGGTTGCACTCGTACTACACTCTGTACTTAATTGTGCAGATCCAGGTGTGGGGACCAGTTATCAACATTAGATTTGCATGTTGGACTGATCATCGAGAGGCATGGTAGAGCTGCATCCTTGGCCACAGTTTGACTTGTCTTTTCTTATATAATGTTGTCCCAGTTCAAACATTATCATTATTTAGTTTTCAGACTTGTATTCCGTTGTTGAACTCATGATTCTATATTTACTAGTTTCTGGGGATTTACCTTGTATTGGTAGTATTTTGTTACATTGAGATTTCAAGCTTATGCTATTACTATAATTTATGTTGTTTTGGCTCTTTATTATTAAGTTTCGACTTGCCTAATCGGAGTATTAGGCGCCATCACGACGTGTTGATATTTTGGGCCGTGACAACTTTGATTCGTATAAACATCTCTTGAGTCAAAATATCTGCCTTTAAATCTGACTTCTTAACAATAAGTAATCTCAGTTATCAATAAATGAACCTCAGCCCTTTATCAGTTATTTAGACAACGAAAGTAATAAATTTTTGAATAATATAGCACCGAACCTTAAATTTATTTTGAAAAGCATCTTGTCCCAAGGTAGCAAGTATCTGGAGTTTTTTGCGGCCCAGCAATCGCGTATGTGAAGTTGTTCACTCCTACGGTTCTTCTGGCGCTTCTGCGATGTCGCTGGTGCGACAGTATTTCGGCAAATGCAAATTCTGGCCTGGTAAGTTGAGTTCGTAGATGTTAACGTTTGCTCGCAAATGCGAGCCCGCAGGTGTGGCTTTTCCGTTCGCAAATGCGAAGGGCACTGGGCAGAACACATATATGTCGAGGGTTTGATATTGTTAACATATTTTGAGTTATAGACCTCGGTTTTGGAAGATTTGTCGTGGGTGTTTCAAGCAACTCATTAGGGTAAGTGTTCTCTACCCGAATCTTGTTATATTTCATGAATCCATTGCTATTTTCATCATTTATTAGTGAATTAAGTTGGAATTTGGGGAATGTTTGTAAAATCTTTCAAAAATGTAAAATGATGATTTGAAGGACGAATTTATGCCGGAATTTGATAATTTTGGTATGATTGAACTCTTATCGGAATGAGTGTTCGGGTTTTGTGACAATATCCCAAAGCATAGAGGAACAACTAGATGCCCGCCAAAATCCCATTAGCAACAGGGTGCATTTAAGAAAAGGAGAAGCAAGAATTATAGAAAAAATTCGGCACAACTATAATGCACATAGGAATCGTCTGATTATATATCCAATTAACAATTTAAAGATACAAAAAGATCAAGACTAAATTTGGAGGTGCTAATCACGGTAAATTAACTTTCACTATTTATATCAAGATATAACGAATGCATGCAACACAAAAAACTATTCAGTGAAAATCACAGAACACTAAACCCCAAAAATTTACATTGACAATTGAAACATAGACTGTCACGATGTAACGATCCGACCGGTCGTTTTGAGAATTAGCATTTCGTTCGGTGGCTTAAGGTCTCAAGGAGCTTCGTATTATGTGTTGTGACTTGCGTGTGTGGTCGAGTTCGATTTTCAGATGATTCGGGGTCAATTTGGAAGAAGGATTCTTGTTTCAGAAGTTTAAGCAGTAGAGTTGATCGAAGTACTGATTTTTATGTAGACGACTCCGAAATGACGTTTTGGTGATTCCAATAGCTCCGTGGGTGATTTTGGTTTTAGGAGAATGTACCGATGTTGATTGGAGGTCCATAGGTCTTTTCGGCGTTAATTGGCGAAATTCGAAAAGTTGAAGTTTTGGAAGGTTAAGTGGTTTGATCGAGAATTGACTCTGTTGATATTGGGCTTAGATTGCAATTCCGAGAGTTGGAGTAGCTCCTTAATGTCAATTGGAACTTGCATGAAAAATGTGACATCGTTCCGGGTTGATTTGATATGTTTCGGCGCGAGTTTTGGAAGTTAGAAGATTTGAAAATTCATAAGTTCGATTCGTGGTGCGATTCATAGTTTCGACATTGCTTGATGTGATTTGAGACCTCGAGCGGGTCGGTGTTATGTTATGGAACTTTTTGGTATGCTTGTACGGGGTCCCGGGTGTATTTCGGACGAGTTTCAGATCATTTTCATGTTTTGGGACAGGTCTGGTTCTAGTGCTTTGCACCTGCGACATATTGGAGTGCAGGTGTAGCTCCGCTTCTGCGTGAGCCTGGTCGCTTATGCGATTATAGAGGCGTAGGAGGGAGTTCGCTTCTGCGGATATTGCCAATGCGATGGCCGCTTTTGCGGCCCAACAATCGCATATGCGAAGTTCTTCGCTCCTGCGGTTCTTATGGCGCTTCTGCGATGTCCCTGGTGCAACTATATTTGCGCAGATGCAGATCCTTTTCCTGGTAATTGGAGTTCGCGGATGCGAACTTTTTCTCGCAAAATGCGAGGCCACAAAAGCAGCTTTTCTGTTTGCAAATGTGAAGGGCGCTGGGCAGAGCACATATATGTCAAGGATTTCATATTTTTAACATAGCTTGAGTAGTAGACCTCGGTTTTGGGAGATTTTTGTTGGGTGTTTCAAGCAACTCATTGGGTTAAGTGTTCTCTATTTCGGGAAAACTAATTTTCAAAATTAAATATAAAGGTTCCCGCGGTGGTATAAGAAAAGTTGTGATTCATTTTACAATTTGAGACTACGAGGCGGTACCTCGGGAGGGCTCTTGTTGTCATTTCCCCTTTTATGTGCACTTGTCTTTTATTGTTGTTTTCCTTAGCATACTATTAATTATTTTCCTCCGTGTTGCACTATTTGCTCAGTTTTATGTAGCTAATCTTGTTGTGCTGGTTGCTCTGGTGCTTTTATTACACTGTACTTCGTGGTGATTGTTTTTTATGTGCCATTGATTGTTTATACTTTTATTTTTTGACTGGAATTATAGCAGAACACTTGCACAAGCATACACGTAGTTAAATCACCCATATCGGTTTTAAAAGGAGAATCCTGACGTAATTAACCATTATACGTACTCTTGTCTTCTTGCCTTTTGTGTGAGGATTGTTCTATTGGCACGTGAGTTGTCCATGCGGTTATGAGTTGTAATGTGGGCACAAGGTGCCAAGTAATTAGGGTTCGTGAGTTGGGACCCGTGAGGTGTGATTATGAGGTTCGGTACGTCATGGAAATTCTTGGATAAAACTGGTGTGAAAGCGGTTGTTCCTACTGAGTTATCACTTGTCTTCCTTTATTTGTTCCCACCGGATTTGAACTGTGTTCACTTACTCTACTTGTTATTACCTATTGTGCCTCGTTGCTAACTGTTGCCTTTAGTCCCTATTATAAACATTGTATTGTTATTATCTTCATGCTTAGCTTTATATTGATATTGTGCCCCGTCAGTTCCACATTTATACTTGTTCAGGTTGTTTAGTCCGGTAGGTGTCTTGACTGTCCCTCGTCACTACTCTACCGAGATTAGTCTTGGTACTTATTGGGTACCGCTGTGGTGTACTCATACTATTCTTCGGCACATTTTTTGTGCAGATCCAGGTGCCACAGTTGTTGTTGATTATTAGCTGGCTGGTCGAGCTGTGGAGACTCAAGGTAAACCTACCGTCGCATTCGCAGGCCTCGGAATCTCCTTATGATATTTTCATTGTACCGTTTAATTCTATCCCTAATAGTTGCCTTTAGGGATTTTTCTAGCAAACTCAGTAGAGCTTATGACTTGTACTACCAGTTTTGGGAATTATAATTGTGTATAAGATTTTTATCTCGTATTCATCATTCGATGGTTGAATTCCTCTATTTATTTAGTAAGTGTTAGGCTTACCTAAGTGCCATCACAATATCCTACGGAGGAAAATTGGGGTCGTGACAAGTTGTTATAAGAGCTCTAGGTTCATAGGTGCTACGAGTCATAAGCGAGTTTAGTAAAGTCTTGCGGATCGATACAGAGACGTTTTTACTTATCTTCGAGTGGCTAAGAAACTATTAGGACAGTTTCACTTCCTTTATTCCTATCGTGCGAGTTTATTGATCTCGGGGTTTGAACCTTTGTCATTCTATTCTCTCACGAATGGTGAGGACACGAGCTGTAGTTACCGACAACACTTCCCCCAGAGCCGATGTTGCTAGGGGACGGGGCAGAGCAGAGGTCGAGGAGGAGCACGTGCTACAGCTAGAGCACCTGTTAGAGCAGCTGTTGAGGAGCCGCGTATAGCTTCTATTGGGGGGACAGGCACCGGAGGCGCCTGTTGTGACCCTAGAAATTCAGGAGACTTTAGCACAGTTCCTGAGCCTATTTGGTACATTGGCTCAGGGGGGGCTGATTCCAGTTGCACCAGCTACTTCACAGATTGGGGGAGGAGCTCAGACTCCCACTGCCCGTACTCCAGAGCAGCGAGTCCACGTTGGTCAGGTTCCAGGTGTCATGCCAACACAGCCTGCTATCTTAGTTCCGCCCGTGGTTAGGGCAGTAGCATCTGAGGAAGAACAACTTAGACTTGCGTGGTTCAGGAAGTATTACCCTCATACATTTAGTGGTTTGGCTTCAGAGAATGCGCATGGGTTCCTAGGGGAGTACTACTGTACTCTCTGCACTATAGGTATTGTGGAGACGAGTGTGGTTGCTTTAACTATGGTCCAACTTAAGGGAGCGGCATATCATTGGTGTTGAGCGTATGATTTGGGTAGTTCGGTCGATGCAGCTTCACCTTCATGGACTCAATTTTCAGAGGTGTTCTTAAGAGAGTTTGTACCCTTCGGGAGGCATGTCGCGTGGAGTTTGGATAACTATGCCAGGACGATGCCAGTATTAGAGTATGCTGTTAGATTTAGTGATTTATCCACACATGTACCTATTTTGGTTTCTACAGTTAGAGAGCGAGTCCGCAGGTTCATTAAGGGGCTCAGTCATGATATTCGATTCAACATGGCTCGGGAGTTGGAGTCGGATGTTCTGTTTTAGCAGGTGGCAGAGATCGCTCGTCGATTAGAGGGTATGCAAGGTCAGGAGAGAGAGGTCAAAGAGGATAAGAAGCCTCGTGGACCGGGAGGATCTACTAGTCCCTATTTTTGGAGGCAGGGTACGCGATGGTAGAGGTTTTGTGGGTTAGCCAGTTTAGTTTGCACTTCAGGCTTCGCATGGTGCTTCAGATATCCATGGGTCTCAGGGTACCCGTACCGGACAGCTTCCACAGCCACGTCAACAGAAAGATTGCTTTGAGTGTGGAGATACCAGCCACACGGCGAGAGATTGTTCCAGACTCCGGACAGATGTGTCACAGCGGGGTATTCCGGCTATGGGTTCTGCTTGAGTTGCTGATATCCCAGCACCGCTAGCTTGGGGTGCAGGTCAGGCGAGTAGAGGGCGCCTAAGAGGGGGAGGCCCGGCTCGTTGATGTGTTTTCTATAGTAGGGCTGAGGCCGCTGCACCAGATGATGTCGTACAGGCATGCGTCAAGTAGAGGAGCATCATTCGTATTTTGTTCGATTATGCTAATCGAGGCGAGTCCTCCTATTTTGTTTCACAACGAGTGAGTTTCGTGATTTTGAGATCTTTTTATGTGTTTGCCCCTGTTGGGAGATTCTATAGTGGTAGCCCGTGTCTATGGTGTTGTTTTAATTCATTATGGAGAGCTATGAGACTAGAAGTGAGTTCATGTTACTCATTTTGGTAGTTTTGATGTGATTTCTGGGTGATGGGTTACGACTTATGATTTAGATGCTCTACCAGTGTGGGAGTTCAGTATGTGTTGTGATTTTGTGGGAGGAATTGAATTAGAGGGAGATTTCGGTTAGTACGATGGGTATTCTACTTGTGATTCAGAGTTGAGGGTGAGACCCTCGCGGTTTCATGTGATTCGATGTGTTTGAACCAGGCTGTGAGCCGCGGTGGAGTTATATCAGGATGGGATCTTCAAGACTAGTTCATGTATTTTGATTCTCCCTTGTAAAATTGATTTGTAGTATGATACTGATAGGGAGTGGTGCCTGTCGGGCTTGTTTGATAGTTCTCTTATGTTTTTCTCCTTGCATAATTAGTCGTATTCGTGCTGTGCTTATTGAGTTTTAGCTTGCGAGGTGTGTGCCCCAGTGGCGTTAGATGTGGCTTGTTGATTTGGGTGAATAATTATGAGGTCTTCATGTTTCATGCATCGTTTTCAGTGTTGTGAAGGTTTGAAATAGGGTTCTAACGGATATGAGGCTAATTGCCGGTGCTGGGTTTGAATATGGACAACTATTGTGATCAGAGATGTTGTTGTGGGAATAAGTGTGATGTGCTACATCGTGTGGTTGTATCTTGTGGGTGTAGGCATAAGTTATTGCAGCTGGTTGAGGCTGATACTGTGTGTTGATGTAGGAATCGGGTCTCTTGGAAATGATTGGCTGGTAAGAAATTTGATTCTAAGGTTTACCAGTGTGGGTGGAAGGGATAATTTTCAGTTGGGATGGTGTTGTCGGGCCTATGTGGATTGGAGTGACGTGGGATCACCTGTGGGTGTATGTATGGTAGTTCACTCAGTGATTTGGTGACTTCGGAATGGTTCTTGACATGTTCGAGGACGAACATTTGTTTAAGAGGGGAAGAATGTAATGACCCGATTGGCCATTTTGAGAATTAGCGTCCCATTCAGTGGCTTAAGGTCTCAAGCAGCTTCGTATTATGTGGTGTGACTTGCGTGTGTGGTCGAGTTCGGTTTTCAGATGATTCGGGTTCAATTTGGAAGAATGATTCTTGTTTCAGAAGCTTAAGTGGTAGAGTTTATCGGAGTGTTGACTTTTGTGTAGACGACTCCGAAATAGCGTTTTGATGATTCCAATAGCTCTGTGGGGTAATTTTGGTCTTAGGAGCGTGTTCGGATGTTGATTAGAGGTCCATAGGTCATTTCGGTGCTAATTGGCGATATTTGGAAAGTTGAAGTTTTGAAAGGTTAAGAGGTTTGACCTAGAGTTGACTTTGTTGATATCGGGCTCGAATTGCGATTTCGAGAGTTGGAGTAGCTCCATTATGTCAATTGGAACTTGCATGCAAAATTTGACGCCGTACCGGGTTGATCTGATATGTTTCGGCGCGAGTTTGGAAGTTAGAAGATTTGGAAATCATAAGTTCGATTCGTGGTGGGATTCTTACTTTCAACGTTGTTTGATGTGATTTGTGACCTTAAGCGGTATGGAACTTGTTGGTATGCTTGGACGGGATCCCCGGGTGTGTTTCTGACGAGCTTCGGATTATTTCCATGTTTTGGGACAAGTTTGGTTCTGGTGCTTCGCACCTGCGACATTTTGGAGTGTGGGTACGGCTCCGCTTCTGCGTGAGACTGGTCGCTTCTGTGATCATAGTGGCCTGGGAGGGAGCTCGCTTCTGCGGAGATTGGCACGCTGGTGCGATGGCCATTTTTGCGGCCCAGCAATCGCGTATGCGAAGTTGTTCGCTCCTGCGGGTCTTTTGGTGCTTCTGCGATGTCGCTGGTGCGACAATATTCCCGAAGATGTGAATCTTGGCCCGGTAAGTTAATTTAGCATATGCTAACTTTTGCTCGCAAATGCGAGGCCGCAGGTGCGGCTTTTTCGTTCGCAAATGGGAAGGGCACTGGGCAGAACACATATATGTCGAGGGTTTGATATTGTTAACATATTTTGAGTTATAGACCTCGGTTTTGGGAGATTTTTCGCGGGTTTTTCAAGCAACTCACTGGGGTAAGTTGATGCAATAAAAAACGTGAAAAACAAGATAAAATAATAGAAGCAAGACGATCAATGAACTATCAAGACAACAAGTAGGAACTAGTCTACTTACCTTCTTGATGAAGTTACAGAGTACCTATACTATCTAACAATCCTCAAGACAACGATGGTCTTGCAAACTGTTCGATCAAACAAAGGAACGAGTTCAATTTGGAATCACACCAAAAATTGGACAAGTTCAAAGCACACGAGTTTGGAGAAAAGTTGCTGTTGATTTTGTATTGAATATCAAAGTTAGGTCTTGAAAATAATGAAGTCTTTAGGCTTATATAGAATGAGCCTTGCCCTAAATCAACTAGGAACAAATAACTAACAAAAAGGCCACAATTTGGCTAAGTAAAGAGAATGGTCACACAGGACCCCCAAGTAAGAGTCAATGTCTTCCATAGCAACACAATAATACAACATAAACACAAATGTACATCATCAACAAATATTTCGTCTAACACAAGATGTGTGAATGCTTGGCTCTTCTCGAAGGCTAACCAACGCCTTTCTTGTCTTATCCATCATTGATGGCATGAACGTAGCTTGATCAGGTTGGCCTGCATCATTCTCCCCTTCTTCAGAAGATTTCGTCCTCGAAATCGAGCCATCATCATCTCAGAAAGCGGCACTATCGGGCAGGTCTATAACATAGGCGTTGTTATTGATCTTCTGCAACACTTGGAATGAACCATCTCCTCGTGGGGCAAACATGTCCACATATTCCTGCAAAAGGTCATCAACAACACTAGGCAAGGGGTGAACGTTGATAGAAACTTTATCATTAGAACTCAAGTAAACACCCTTATGAACTAGGCAAATTAATAGTTTAGAACTATCATTACCTCAGAAATACTCACCTAGTTGCATCATAGCACAAACATTACCTGGCAGGGTTAATGTACTGGCATGGTCCACGGCTTCGGTTTTAGCTTTCACTATCTCTTCGTCACTCTCCACCTCACAAACAGTACTATCATGTTCAGGTCTTAAGGTGGAACCATCACTAGTTCCTTCCCCGGCATTCTTCTGAGTACTAACGGTTCTTTCAAGGTTCTCCATTCGAGTACTACGTCCCCTTACTTCAGCCTAAAGTTCGGCTAAAGTAATGTCGGTCACGACCTTGTCTCCGTCAGTAGCCATGTACATGCAAAAGAACAAGACTAGAGAATGCATTAAGATTAGTAAAATACCTCACTCACTTTTGAATGACTCTCGGGTTCACTCAATATTTTCGGGTAGGATTTTTGCACTTGTCCTCAAAATGGCTTCTTCTTGATCAAGTTCCTTAGTGACCTTTCAAGTTCACAAGTTCAACAGTTTCTTCGGGGTGAGTGAATTTATGTGACTCGAAGACGTACAGCTTTTTAAGTGAGCACAAGAAGCCAAGAATTATCTACAAAAGTAAAAATTCTGAGTTTCAGCACGAGGTCTTGCAAGCTCAAAAATTAGTTATTACTTAAATAAGAAATTACTTAAGAATTACTAATTAGAAATAAAGTAGTCAAAGATGTAAGGAAATTTAGGAAGTAAGGAAATTGTAGAGGCTTTCCTATTCTAATTTGGAGAAGACCAATTCTCTCTCCTCCCCTTCTATGGAAATTTTCGCCCCCCCCCCCCC
>MCJB01027698.1:165108-181535 GCA_002018475.1 Nicotiana obtusifolia
GGGGGGGCGGATTCGTGGTTAGGATAGGAATATACCTAATCACCGTGCTTAATTACTTATCGTGATTTTATTGCGTTCTTAATGGGTTGATTCCATAGGAATATAGGCGTTGATCTATTGAGAATAGGCGAGTAGTACTTCGGGAGAAGGCAATGAGAATACTTATCTATTAATTAGCAACCATGAGTGAATTATATGAAAGAGAGAGTTAATTAGAACACAATAAGATTGGTAAATTAATCACAACCCTCGAATGTTTGTCTCTATTGATTAAACCACAACTAATTAGTTATTCGATAATATAGTTATAACTTAGAGCTGTAGTTTAGCATAATCAAATTATTAAACTTGAATTTTACTTGATTGAATAACAATATTAGTGTGTTAGTAAGTAGTTGATATAAGTCCCTATGGGTACGATATCTGGACTCAAAATCCTATATTACTTGTCGACCACGTATACTTGCGTGTGCGTTAGGGAGCAACAAGTTTTTGGCGCCGTTGCTGGGGACTTAAAAATATGCTACTTTACCGACTTAAGCTTTTATTTGTTATTTATTCAAGTTTTACTCATCAGTTTATGTTGTTTGTGTTGACACAGGCTCTTCTCTTGAATGCAGAGGAGTAGAAGTGCAAACAATCTTCTTCCTTTTGATCCTGAAATTGAACGGACACTACACAGAGTAAGGAGAGAGGTAGAAGCCAGAACTAGAATTGAATGAGAGTTAGACATTGTAGTTCAACCACAGCCAATAGAGATGGCAGGTAATGCTGAACGGGCGGTGATAGAAGCTGCAAGGCCCAATCTTGCTAACATGACTCAGGCTATTGTGAAACCTGAGATCACAGGTCACTTTGAACTTAAACAGTATATGGTGCAGCTGATTCAATCTACAGGGTAATATGTCGGACTGTCTCATGAAGATCCGCAGAGGCATATTCAAAATTTCTTAGAAATCACGGATACCTACAATTATCCAAACGTTTTCAAGGATTATGTTAGGTTGACACTGTTCCCCTTTTCACTATTGGGGGAAGCAAAGGAATGACTGCAGAAAAAGCCCGCAAATTCAATCTACACGTGGGACGATCTAGCCAGGAAATTCTTGATCAAATTCTTTCCCACCAAAAAGACAAAGTCACTGAGAAGTCAAATTCTTGGGTTCAAACAACGGGATGGAGAAACTCTTCGTCAAGCCTGGGAAAGATACAAGAAGCTGCTTAGAGATTGTCCACATCATTGTTAGACTGATGCGGTTTTGGGACATACTTCTGTTGATGGAGGCAGTTGCATGGCAAAATCTTATAGCGAAATCCAACTCTTGCTGAACAACTTCACGGCTAATGATCATAATTGGCAAGGGGATGGCGATTCACGTAGAGCAATTAAACCGAAGGGAGCTGGGTTGATTGAACTTGATGACTTCGCAGCCATGAGAGCTGAGATGGCAAAACTGGCTAACCAAATGAACAAAATGACAATGCAACAGGTACAACCGAGGCAACAGGTACAACAGATGTCTCTGCGCTGTGAATTGTGTGGTGACAGCCATACGAGTGACATGTGCCCCACGAATCCAGAATCTATATATTATGTGGGACAGCAGAGCAGGGGGCCAATGAATCAGAATACACAATATGGGAACACCTATAACCCGAATTGGAGGAATCATCCTAACTTCTCATGGGGTGGAAATCAGCAGAATCAGAATCATATTAGACCTCAAGGAAATTTTAATCAACCGCAAAGGCAACCTCAACAAGTAAAAGATAATACAAATGATTTGTTGAAGCAGCTGGTGCAAGACAATAAACAGTTTAGGACCGAATACCAAGCCCTCACCACAACAGTGAGGAATCTGGAGCGACAAATGGGATAGCTTGCCGGTGCTCAAAATATTAGACCAGCTGGAGCTCTTCCTAGTGATGCTGAAGCAAATCCTAGGGTGACCATTAATGCTGTATCGTTGAGGAACGGGAGACAACTGGAAGAAATTGAATCTAAAAAGAGGAAACAGGTAACTTTTAATGAGAGGCCAACCACCATAGAGTCAACAGCAGAAAAAGCCAAAGAACCAGAGAAGCCGGTTGGAGAGACAGTGGCTGAGCAGACCCCACAATTGGTTGCAAGGCCACCACCTCCATTCCCTTAAAGATTGCAGAAATTGAGGGATAATGATGCATATAAAAAGTTCCTTGATATCTTTAAGTAGGTACAAATTAATATTCCGTTGGTTGATATATTACAAGAAGTGCCCAAATATGCAAAGTACATCAAGGATATTGTGGCAAATAAAAGGAGGCTAACCGAGTTTGAAACTGTGGCACTCACTGAAGAGTGCAGTTCCAGAATTCAAGGCAAGCTACCTCAGAAATTGAAGGATCCAGGGAGTTTCACCATCCAAATTTCGATTGGAAAACATGCTGTTGGACGAGCTCTATGTGATCTTGGAGCAAGCATAAATTTGATGCCGCTATCAGTGTTCAAACAGTTGGGGTTGGATGATCCACGCCCAACAACAATTATATTACAGTTGGCTGATCGCTCCCTGGCTCATCCTGAGGGAGTGATTGAAGATGTACTGGTCCAAGTGAGTTCGTTCATATTTCCTGCTGACTTTATCATCCTGGATTACGAGCCCGATCATGACGTCCCATTTATTTTGGGGCATCCATTCTTAGCCACGGGCCAAGCGATTATTGATGTTTGTGAAGGAAAAATGACGATGAGAGTAGGTGATCAAGAAGAGGTGTTCAACGTTTATAAAGCACTCAGGTTGCCAACCCACTATGAAGAATTATCCATGATCTCTATGGTGGAGAGTGCTTCCACATCATTAGTGCCTTACATGAGCCCGGTTGATCCTATTGAACGAGCATTGATTGGGGATGTGGAATTTAATGAAGATGATATGATGGGAGAAATTGAGCAAGTACTAGATATGTCTTGCAGTTATATCCAAGGGTTCAGAAAATTTGAAGAGTTGGAAGGGCCTGTCACTCTGACCCTTCCCAGGCCATCTGTTGAGGAAGCTCCAAGGCTAGAAATCAAGCCATATTGAAAGCAAGAACCTGAGTCGTGCCGCAACGTTAAATCAGGCGCTTGTGGGAGGCAACCCAATTTTTATCGCTTTTCTAGTTTAACTTCTTAATTTATTCTTTTAGATTAGATAGAGTAGTGTACTTGATGTATAGGTATAGAAATATTAGATGTAATGGTGTAGGATGTGTAAATTGTATATATAAGGTTCGGGGGATTGGGATGTTTATTCAAAATAAAAAAAGGAGTTTCGGAAAACAGCGCCCAGGCCAGCGCCCGGCGCTGCCTGGGGCGCTGCAGGCAGTGCGTCCAAGACCCCCAGCACCAGGGAGGGCGCGAGACGCCACCTGGGGGGGGGGTTAGAATACTATGGTCGTGACAACATTAGCAAGGGTAAAAGCATTGGAAAATCTTCCACTACTACGCCAGTAACCAAAAAGCGAAAACAGGGAGAGAGTTCTTCTAGACCATCAAAAGGGAAGCAAGGGGCCGAGGGATCTCAGCAAGTACCATCAAGGCTTCGGCCTCGTTTGGAATTGGTAAATGATGCTGCTGTTGCTTGGCATCGGGATTTTGTGCCAACGGGACGATATGTTTCTGAGATGGGTATTAACACCACCGCCTTAGAAAGGAAATTCCCAGATGTGCTTGCCAGACTGCAAGCTTTACGGATGGAAAAATTTTTGGAATGCCCGGGGCCTGCGAACCTGAGTATGGACTGGCGTGACCGATGAGGAGCGCATGCACTTGAGAGATGACTTATCCAGCGCATCCAAGGAAATGTTGGGGATTGCACCTGACAACCCTGTTCATCCATCGAAGGACGCCAACACGGCCCAGGGCTCAGATACAGAGGATGAGGATGGCGATGGTGCTACCGGACCGATGGCTATGGTGCCCTTTGGATCAGATACTGAGGACACAGGCGCGGATTGATAGGGAGTTTTCTTCTCACCCTACTCTGTTTTACATGTGTGCATGCATCGAGGGCTATGCATTGTTTAAGTGTAGGGTGGAGAAATACCTGTGTTGTGAGTGTTGTGAATGTATATCATGTATGATTTAGTTTTATTTTGGTCTTTTTAATAGTTGTATTGTTATTATTTTTAATAGTTGTATTGTGATGTTTGGCATAAAAGATATAAAATTCTATGTAAATCATCTCATATTTGGCTCTTGTTTTATGAAATTGGGATGTTAATTGCTTCGATTCATGTTAATGTAATGTATTTTTATATGTAGGAATGAGTCGGGAGCAATTGGGGGCGAAACGGGCAAGAAACGAGCCAAAACGAGATGAAAACGGACCAAGAAGACACTGGGCGTCACAGGCAGCACCTGGTGCCACCTGTGGCGCTGGAGGCAGAGAGGTTAAAAAGTCCACTGGTTGCAGTGCCCTGGGGGGCGCCTGGCGCCAGCCAGGGCGCCGACTGCGGGGAAGTGTCCTATTCCGTCTAGGAGACCCCTAATTCGACCCCAAACCCTTCCCAACTCCTATATAACACCTCTAAACTCAATTTGGAAAAAAAAACATGATTTTGAAGTCTAACAAAGCTACGGAACATCACAAAAAAAACGCAGTCGATCTTCAGTTCATCAACTCTGTCTAGTATTTTTATTAGTTTTTCAATACTTCATCTTTTGATTTTGTTGAACATGAGTGGCTAATCACCCCTTGTTCTGGGGTTGTGAGTAGCCATGAATATTGTGATTCGAACTTGATGATTTCGTGTTTAAAATTCATGTTCATATGGTTGTTTCTTCAATTCTATGCCTAATTGCTTAATTGTTTTGGCCATCAATTGAGTTCTATCAATTATCTATACTATGTTTGGGAAAACTATGTTTAGATTAGAAAAAAATTAAAGAAAGTATGTTCTTAACCTTTTAAGGGGGGCGGATTCGTGGTTAGGATAGGAATATACTTAATCACCATGCTTAATTAAATATCGTATTCTTATTGCATTCTTGCTAGATTAATTCCATAGGAATATAGGTGTTAATCTTGTTAAGAATAGGCGAATAGTACTTCGGAATAAGGCTATGAGTATGTTTATCGATTAATTAGCAACCATACATGAATTATATGAACGGAAAGTCAATTAGAACGCAATAGGATTGAAAAAATAATCACAACCCTGGAATATTTGTTTTATTGATTACAAAACACGTACTTTGTTCCTTGCAATTCTTGGATATAAATTAGAATTACAATTTAGAATAACCCAACTATTAAAACTCGATTCTTGCTTGTTTAAATAACAGTATTAGTTCGTTAGGAAGTAGTTAAATTAAGTCCCTGTGGGTACGACAACCTGGACTCATAAACCTATATTACTTGTCGACCGCGTATACTTGCGTGTGCGTTAGGGAGCAACATATTGTTAGTAATTTTAGTGTATAAACTAATTTTTAGTGTAGAAACTAACAATTTTTGAAAAAGCTCGGATTTTTCCCGACGATGGATCTTTTTCTTGAGGGATAAAGTCTGATTAAAAACAACAAAAAGAATTTTTTTTTTTTTTTTAGGATAGTTAGGTAGTATTCCTTGAGTTTCCTTAAGGCACTGGTTCTTTTCCAAGGATGTAGCTCGAACCGGGCAATTTAATTTCTTTGTAGGAGTAGTTTAGGAAGAAACTGAGTTATTTTGAGATACTCATTGACATGGTTGATGCTGGCACAGTAGGCTATGACATACAGTCTAAGTAAAGTAAACCGCCTATTTTGTGACGCCTCTTCTCAGTTATTTGACTTGTATGTCACATAGTGTAATATTGCTTAATTTTCTCAATTATGTGTGCTTGCTTGACTTGAGATTTGAACAGAACCGTCTTGATTGAGTCATGTGCAATGTGTGAGTAAGGACTTGTGATTCTCTGTGCTATCCTGTGTAGTCTAGAACTTGGCCCGTGTGTTATTTGAAGCAAAATTGTAAGTTGGGCTAATCTAGGAGATGAAGTAGGCAATTTCTTGTTTAATCATAGGTGTGCTTGTCACATCGAAATAAAATTGTCCGTTGTTAGCCCCTTTGAGCCTATAGGCCTTTTTTTTGGTACCCACATTACGAGCCATTCCCTTGTTTTGTTCTTGAATTGATCCTGTTTGAACCTTTACCTCCTAAGACACTTAGTCGCTAAAAGAAGTAAGGGTAGAGATTGGGGAGTAGCTTTTGAGTGGAACCATGGAAGGACCTGTTCGTGCACTAAAGTTGAAATTAAGAGTCACTAGCTGATGAGTTAATGTATGGAGTGTGTAAAAGAAAAAAAAAAGAAAAAAAAGGAAAAAAAAAAGAAAAAAATGATAGTGAAAAATACATAAAAAAACACTTCTAATGCCTATTGATTTGTGCTAGTGGAATTATAGAAGTGCTTAATTGAAAGAGGAGGGTTACGTATATGAGACAAGTGAATTGATTGAAAAGAAAAGGTGCTCGAGTTGTGATTGTAGTGTATTAAGTGCTTATGAGGACTAGTCACTATTCCTAAATATATCCTACCTGTCCCTTAGCCTAATTACAACCTTAAAAGTCCTAATTGATCCTAGATTTGACTAGCTTAAATTAGTAGAGATCTACACTAGGGCAAGCTTATGGTACGACCACGGAAAGCATATGAATTCTTTTTGAGAGTGAGTTGAATTTTGTTCAATTGTGCGATATCCTTAATCTATGTTCACTCTTTTGTTGTGGTAAGGACACATGATCTCATGAATGATTGGTAATGTTGTAAATTTTCTTGTTGGGTAAGTGCATGAATTGAGATTGCTTAATGGTTGAAAGTCGACTCTTGAGGTTGGGTGGTGACGAATAGGTTGTTAAATTATATTGAATTATTATACTTGGGTAGACTTAACGGAAAAAATATAAATTATTTGTGTGTTCATGCTTATTTGCTGGTGTTGATCATGTTCAAGAGTATGGTGTGTGGTTAAAAAAGTCGAATGCTCCTTTATGATATGAAGTTGTACGTAGTTGGGAGGCTGTTAAATAATCCCATTGCTCTAGGACGAGCAAGAGTCTAAGTGTGGGGCGTTGATGTTTAGTGTAAAGTATATATATTTCTATGTATATCACCTCATATTTGGCTTTTGTTTAGTGAAAGTGGGATGTTAAATGCTACGATTCATGTTAATTTGAAGTGTTTTTATGTGTAGGAATGAGTCGGGAGCAATTAGGGGCGAAACGAGCAAGAAGTAAGCCGAAACGGGACAAAAACGGACAAGACTGCATTTTGGGCGCCACAGGCAGCGCCTGGCGCCACTTGTGGCGCTGAAGACAGAAGGGCACTGGACATAGTGCCCTGGTGGGCGCCTGGCGCTACCCAGGGCACCGATGACGCGGATCTCGCCTATTTTGCCTAGGACTCTATTATTTTCGTCCCTACACCTCCCCAACACCTATATAAAGAAGTCTAAACCTAATTGGAGGGGAGAGACGTGATTTTGGGAGCACAAACACAACACGGAATCAAGCAGAAGCAAGAATTCTCAGTTTCTTCATCCTTTCTAGTATTATACAATTGATTCAAAACTTATATTTTGGTTTGATTAGATCATGAGTGGCTAATCACCCATTGTTCTGGGGTTCTGATTAGCCATGAATATTGTTGTTTGATATTAGCTTTACCTTGATTATAATTCACTAATATATGGTTGTTTCTTTAATTCTGTGTTTAATTGCTTAATTGTTTGGCCAACAGTTAGGTTCTATCTACTACCTATGCTATGTTTGAGAAAACCATGTTTAGATTAGAGAAGAGTTGAAGAGAGCATGATCTTAACCTTTAGGGGGGAGGGGGGGATTCGTGGTTAGGATAGAAATATACCTAATCATCGTGCTTAATTACTTATCGTGATTTTATTGCATTCTTAATGGGTTGATTCCATAGGAATATAGGCGTTGATCTATTGAGAATAGGCGAGTAGTACTTCGGGAGAAGGCTATGAGAATACTTATCGATTAATTAGCAACCATAAATGAATTATATGAAAGGGAGAGTTAATTAGAATAAAATAAGATTGGTAAATTAATCACAACCCTGGAATGTTTGTCTCTATTGATTAAACAACAATTAATTAGTTATTCGATAATATAGTTATAACTTAGAGCTGTAGTTTAGCATAATCAAATTATTGAACTTGAATTTTGCTTGATTGAATAACAATATTAGTATGTTAGTAAATAGTTGATATAAGTCCCTGTGGGTACGATATTTGGACTCAAAATCCTATATTACTTGTCGACCACGTATACTTGCGTGTGCGTTAGGGAGCAACAATGATGATTTCCGGCAGAAGTAAATAATGTATATTTTGAATTGTTGAATGATAGATCAGAATTTAAACCTGTTGAAAAAAGAAATACATCAACATTTTGTTAGGGGGTTGACGCATATGATCAAACATCTTGGATGTGCACAATGCGTCAGTAATAAAAGTCATTTATATAAACTTGATGTTGCATAAGAGTACATAAGAGAGAATGCATAAAAGCGTATACAATGAAAACAACTAATACCACGCCGAAATTCTTACTGCATTTGTCTATGCACTAATAAAGTTAAAGCTATAAGCCTACAACTACCAAAAATAATCTCAATTCTCAGTCATTTTGGAGACAATTTTATAGAGCCGTTAATGTTAGCTGTAAAGGAGTACAAATTTGTAGAGTTAGTAAACAGATTTATTATATTTTCATAAAAAAAATTAATTAAAAGGAGAAAGAACGCATGCAAATGATAAAAGTAAAGGAAAATTAGTTGATTTAGGCAAATTATCAAACATTCTCGGTGCATCAGTGTGCAAATCTAATATAGGTAGAGGCATGCATGTGAAACTCCAGCAACAAAATATCCCAAAGCACATAGGAACAACTAGATGCCCGCCAAAATCCCATTAGCAACAGGGTGTATTTAAGAAAAGAAGAAGCAAGAATTATAGAAAAAATTCAGCACAACTATAATGCACATAGGAATCGTCTGATTATAGATCCAATTAACAATTTAAAGATACAAAAAGATCAAGACTAAATTTGGAGGTGCCAATCACGGTAAATTAACTTTCACTATTCATATCAAGATATAACGAATACATGCAACACAAAAAACTACTCAGAGAAAATCACAGAACACTAAACCCCGAAAGTTAACATTGACAATTGAAACACAGACATGGCTAAAAAACAGAGAAAATCGAAAATTTACCTATGAAATCAACCAAAAACAAAGCAAAAAAGAAAGAGGAAGAAGAAGAAGAAGAACCACCCACCGGAGAGCTGAGCAAAGAAACAAAAAAGTTCTCCTCTCAGACTCAGTAGCTTCAGATGAAAATAGTAAAGGCTCAATAGGAGGAGAAAGAGCGTTTGATAGTAGAGGCAGAGAACTGACTGGGTTCGTGTGAGGGCTCAATATAAACGAATGAATGAACGAATGCAATACCACTAAACTCTCAATTGGCAGAGCTTTAAGACATAGAGGACAGGGGCAACACTGAGAAAACATATGTCGAATTTTTATTTGAAATCTCGAATTTACCCCTGCTCGTACACCTTGTACTCTTTGACGGAGTTTAGTTTGATTTTAAATTCACAAAATCGGTAATATTTGATTTGGTTCACATATTAGAAAAAACCTTCCAGTTCACTACATAAATATATTAATTTATAAATTTTAGGATCATAGTTATTTATTTTTATAAAGATACTTTACGTATTTTTAGCCATAAAGGACTTGTATCTATATTTGTGATGCTCTCTTGAGCTTTTTATTTTTCTTCTATTTTTAAGTTATTTAGGAGTGATTAATTTAATTGCTTAATTATTAAGGTTAGATGAATTGTTTGGCCTACAAAAGCGAATACTTGTCATGTCTCATGGTAAAATTTCTCCCACATAAATGTTTCAATAGAATACTGCATAGCCCAAATTTCGATTCTTAGGATAGAACAATTTAAATTTATAGTTGATGTGATGATCCGATAGGTCACTTTGAGTTTTAATTTTTATTTTTGTGTTTTGAAACCTCGACTAGCTCTGTTTAGTATTTTTCGATTTGCGTGCACAGTTCATGTCTTGTCGAAAAGTTTTATGTGGAAAATCTAAGAAAATGTAAAATTTTGCCTTAAAACACATTTGAGTTGACTACGGTCAATATTTTGTGAAACAGACCTGGATCTGTATTTTGACGGTCTCGATGGGTCCGTATCGTGATTTTGGACTTGGGCGTATGCCCTGAATTGAATTTGGAAGTCCCTAACTTGAATTAACATAATCTGTTGAAAACTAGCAATTTGAAGGTTTAAAGAATTCTTAAGTTTGACCGTAGATTGACTTTATTGCTACCGGGTCCGAATTTGAGTTCCGGAACTTGGAATAGGTTCATTTTACTATTTATGACTTGTCTACAAAATTTGGTGCCAAACGGAGTTGATTTAATGTGGTTCGGACGCCCGGTTGTAAAATTGCATGTTCTTGTGTTTCTTTGAAAATTTCATTCATTTTGATGTCCGATTCGTAGTTCTAGGTGATATTTTGGTATTTTGATCGCGCGTGCGAGTTTCTATGATATTTTTAGACTTGTGTTGAAGTTTAGTTTAGAGTCCAGGTGGCTCGAGTGAGTTTCAGATAGGCTACAAACTGATTTTGGACTTCGGTGAATAGCTGATGATCCTTTGTTGCTGGCGTGGTTTGCAGACCTCGCCATTGCTAGGTAGGGGATCGCATTTTCGATGTTGGACAAGTCTATCATGATCGCATTTGCGAACATGTTGTTCGCAATTGCAAAAGGGGCGTGGGAACAACAGAGATCGCAATTGCGAAAGAGGCGTGGGAACAGCATAGATCGCATTTGCGATCATTTGATCGCATTTGTGAAGTTTCAATGTTCGCATTTCCGAACAAATCATCGCAACTACGATGACAGCAGAGACGTGAGTTTCTTTGCATTTGCGATGAATTTCTCGCATTTTCGGGGTTCACATTTGCGAACCCCAAGTCGCAATTGCGACTGGACAAAAAGTAGATAAAACGAGATTTAGCTCATTTCTCACAAACTCAACCTTAAACACCCTAGAGGCGATTTTCTAAAAGGATTTTCTTCCTGAAAATATTGGTAAACAACTTTAATCCATTTCTGTTAAATTACCCATTACTTTTCAAGTATTTTCAACATTAAATCTAAGATTTTCATGGTAGCTATTAGGGATTTGGGTAGAAATTGAGAATTTTGTAAAATTAAGATTTAGACCTCAAATTGAGATCGGATTTGAAACTAATTACATAATCGGGCTAGGGAGTGAATGAGTACTTGAGTTTTGGTCCGAATCTTGGATTTTGACCAAGCGGGCCCGAGGTTGACTTTTGTTTACTTTTTGAGAAAAGTGTAAAGATCTTTGCTTTATCTATTGTAATTGATTTTTCTAGCATTGTTTGATGATGTTAAGTCGATTTTTGTTAGATTAGATTGATTTGGAGGTGAATTTTAGAGGAAAGGCCCTGATTGAGCTTTGAGTTGACTGCGGAGAGAGGTAAGTGTTGGGTCTAACCTTGATTTGAGAGAATTAAGAAACCTTGAACTATATATTTTGTGATTTACGTGTGTAACAGTGTATATGCAAGGTGACAAATGTATATACGCTGTCAAAGTAATTATTTCCATGCTTTTCTCGTACTTCATGAATTATCTTATTCCATGTCTTAACTGTTACATGCTTAATTGCTTTCTATGCCGTAACTTGTTACTTGTCATTAATTATTCTTGTATTGAAATGTCTGTTCCTTCTATGACTCCATGATTAATTACTACTTGCCTTGATTGTTTTACTGTAAACTTTAACTATTATATATTTCGCTTGTTTTGTTGCTCTTGTATTATTTGTAGCATTCCTTTGATTAATACGTGGTTCCTTTATTGTTTTACTTTCATATTCTTTAATCGTAGAGATTCTTGTGAATTGAGCTGTTGGATTGATTACATTTATTAAATTTGTTTAGGGATCGGGTTGCACGCCGCAACCGTTGTAATATGGTGGAATAAGGGAGAATTGTGTATGTACGGTAGGATCGGATTGCGCGCTGCAACGGTTGTATATGTGATTCTTGACATTGATAAATGATATTAAGGTGAAATATAAGGGAGGATTATGATATTGATTATGATGATATGGTCGGATCCGGTTGCGCGCCGCAACGGATTTTATATGTGATTTTGATGTTGATATGGTAAAATAAGGGAGGATTACGTGTGTACGGTGGGATCGGGTTGCACGTCGCAACAGATTGTGTGTGTTGCATTCATTATTGTTATTGTGTTGATTTCGAGTGTTGTTACATGAAATTATAAGATCGGTTATTCTGGATTCTCCGGTTACAAGAATTGAGTTCTTTTTCATAAGTTAACTGCCTTATCTTTCTGGTTTTCCTTTTCTATTATTATTATTATTATTATTATATTGCGTACAAGTTATTGTAAGTGATCTTTCTTAGCCTCGTCACTACTTCGTCGAGGTTAAGCTCCGCAGTTACAGAGTACACGTGGTCGGTTGTAATCATATTACATTTTGCACTTCTTGTGCAGACTTTTGGAGTCGGTCCCAACGACAATCAGTAGATTGCTCGGATTCGGTGCTTGACGGAGACTTGAGGTACAGCTGCATAGCGTTCGCAGCCCTGAAGTCTCCTTCTACATTGTTCTAGCTGTTTATTTCGATTCAGACAGTTATGCTTTCATTTAGACTTTTATTTGTAGTAATCTAGACGCTTGTGTATTCGTGATGCCAGTTCTGGGATTTGTATTTGATTATCGCCATATATCAGGTTTATCTACTTTATTTTAGTTTATTTAGCATATTGGTTTTCATTTTGTTTGAATTATTAAAAATGGTTAATGACTACCTCTAACGTTGGCTTGCCTAGCAAGTGAAATGTTAGGCGCCTTCACGTCCCGAGGGTGGAAATTCTGGGTCGTGACATAGACTCCCGCTACTCACACCCCAGACCACGTGGCTCCCCTATTTCAGACTCCAATAGCCTCGGCAGTTGGGATGGTCCAGCAGGTTGTTGCGGTACAGGCCGATGATATGCCCGCTATGTCTTCTGAGGCCTTGTTGAGGTTGGATAAGTTTACCAAGCTCTTCCCTATGCATTTCAGTGGTGCAACTCAGGATTACCTGGACTGTTGCCACGAGGTGTTGCGCAACATGGGTATAGTTGAGACCAATGGGGTCGGCTTTGTAGTGTTTCAGATGCTGGTTCTGCCAAGAGATGGTGGAGAGATTTTATGTTGACTAGACCAGCCTGTTCGCCTGCGCTTACCGAGGATCAGTTTTCACTGCTATTTCTAGAGAAGTTCATTCCCGTCACTCTGAGAGAGGTTTAGTAAGGTAGTGTGACTGTTACCCAGTATGAGACTCGATTTGTGGATCTAGCTCGCCATGCCATTGTTTTACTCCCTACTGAGAGGGAGAGAGTGAGGAGATTCATTGATGGACTCACTTTCATTATCAGGCTACAGATGGCCAAGGAGATTGGAGATGATATTTCTTTCCAGAGGGCCGTAGATATTTCTAGGCGGATCGAGAATGTTTGTGGTCAGGAGAGGGGGCCGGTATCGGATAAGAGGCCTCGTCATTCCGGTAGTTTCAGTGGTGCCTCATCTGGAGGCAGGAGTACTTTTGGTAGAGGCCATACTCCCAGGCCATTTCAGTCAGCGCTCTAGGTATCTCATAGTGCTTTAGGGAGTCGTGGTCCTTATGTATCTCATCCTGGGCAGCTAGCCTACAGTGCAGCACCAGCTCCTATCAGTGCGCCTCCGATCAGAGTTATCACCGTGGTTATCCATCCCATTCGGGTCAACTTTAGCTTCAGCAACTATAGAAGCAGGATAGGTGTTTTGGGTGTAGAGGTACTGCTCATATCAGGAGGTTCTGTCTGAGATTATTGAGCGGCATGCCACAGTAGAGTTCTCATGCCATGGTCCCGGCATCGGTTGCTCCACCGCCCGCTCAGCCAGCTAGAGGCAGGGGTCAGGCAGCCAGAGGTGGAGGTCAGGCCGTTAGAGGTGGAGGCCAGCTAGCTAGAGGCGATCCGAGACGCGGAGGTTAGAGTGGTGGGGACCAACCCCGATTTTATGCATTCCCAGCTATACCTGAGGCCGAGTCATCTAACGCCGTTATCACATGTATTGTTCCAGTTTGCCATAGAGATGCTACAGTTCTATTTTATCGAGGCTCTACTTATTCCTACGTGTCATCCTATTTTTCTCCATATCTGGTTGTGCCTCGTGATTCTTTGAATGCTCCTGTGTATGTGTCTACGCTTATGAGAGATTCTATTTTTGTCGATCGTGTATATCACTCGTGTTTGATTACTATGGGAGTCTTGAAACTAGTGTAAATCTCCTACTTCTTGATATGGTAGACTTTGATGTTATCTTCGGTATGAAATTGGCTGTCACCTTATCATGCTATATTGGACTATCACGCTAAGATGGTCACCGCAGCTAAGGGTGGTTAGTGGTCCGGTCCGGTACCAGATGGCCTCAAGACCGGACCAAACTGGTCTTACCGGTCCGGGCCCGCAGGTCCTATTTGATGCAAGCCGATCCATGACCGGCACCGGCTATCGGCTACCAGTAGCCCGGTTTTTCTGGTCCGGTCCGGTCCGGACCGGTCCGGCCGGTAATTTTTTTATTTGTCTTTCAATTAAAGTGATGGATAATTTTAAGTTATTGAAAATATAACAACAAAATATTACTAAGTTTGTATATATATATTTGAAATATTTAGTTTGTTTCAAAGTTCAAACTTAGAATTAAAAAACTTGTAATATTTCAAACTTTGAATTAGTTTCAAAGTTTAAAATTAGATTCAAACCTTGAAATTTGAATCAATTAGAAACTAGTAATTAATTATAGTATTTTTGGACAAAGAATAAATTTAAAAAAAAAAAAGAAGACAAGAGTTGTGAACTTGTGATGGAATTCCAAGATTTGGAGCAATTTTATTATAGTGTATTCTAATGTAGAAAATTACATTCTTTTAAACATATTGGCTAATTTTTTTAAGATAGCCGTAGGTTTTTCTTTAGGAACTGGTTGTTGTTGTTCCGGTTCATCATCTTCGTCTTGTTCTTCTTCATCTTCTTCTTCATTGCCTGTTTGACTCCCTTCTTCACTTGTTCCGTCGCCCAAAATTTGATCGAGATATACTTTGTCTTTTTTTTGAGAAAGTTCTGGTATTCCAAAGTTTCTTCGCTCTACTCTGATCTAATCCCTGAAAAACTCCTGTCCCCATTGCCTCTTCTCTCAATGAATGTCTGTGATCTCCAATTTGAAATCTTCCTTGGCTAAAAGCGCTCTCCGATGCAACTGATGAAGCTTGAATTGTTAATATATCCCGGGCCATTTTTATAGGTATTGGAAACTGCGATTCTTGATTCTTCCAATAATCCAATAAATTATGAGTTCCAAAACTTGTAAGTTTTTTTGGATATTGAATTAAATAGACTTGGAACTCGCTGTATTCCTTCCCGTACTCGTTTTGTTCTGAAAGCAACTTTTGATCAAGTCCTCCAAAAGTGCTCATCCCCGCATGCCTTTTGCCCATTTGAGAAGAACTTTCACCGGTTGACTGTATTGGTGCAGTTAGTGTAGCACTGTCTGCCTAAGCTCTATACTTTGCGAAAACAACCACGGTATCTGAAAGAACTTTAGCACAAGCATGTACTACACTTGGATATTTGTTAGTCGCAATTTCAACAGGTTTAATCTCTAAATTTGCATATATTTCTCTAACAAGTCGTTCAGTTAACTTAAGTTTAAAAGCAGGATGCAACACAGAAGCAATGTAAAAAAGCTGGGGAATTGGGAAAAAATATTTTAAAATTTTTCAATCATTGCCTCTACAACCATTTTATATGCTTTGTATTGCCTATATAATTTCAATAATTCAGATATTCCAGCTATATAATATAACATGATAGGAGTAGTTGGATAATATTGTCCGGAAAATTCTAAAGTAGCATGATAAAATTTTTCTATAAACTGAATGAGATGTTGAACAAGGTTCCAATCGTCCTCTTTAAGGTGATAATGTTCCATAAAATGCTTATGATACATTTGAGTAATAGGCTCTCTATATTCATAAGCGACAGTCAATGCTTCATATAAAGTGTTCCATCTAGTACAAATTTCCTTTGGGACTTTCCTAATCGGCAATCCTAATTCTATACATTTTCTTTCCCATTCTCTTTTTCTTTCTTGATTTTTATTTCTAAATATAAGAACAATAGCTACTTTCACCTTTTCAATAATGTAGTTAAACAAGTCAAGACCATCTTTTACTACTAAACTGTAAATATGATATATGAAAAAATTCCTCAAAAGGGGGGGGGGGG
>MCJB01027698.1:181555-277522 GCA_002018475.1 Nicotiana obtusifolia
GGGGGGGGGGGAGGGGGTTCAAAATAGGTCTCAAGTTCCTAAGTGCTTCTGTGTTGTTTGTAGCATTATCTACTGTAATACTAAAAACTTTGTTAGTTAAACAATATGCACGACAAATTGATGAAACTTTTTTGGAAATATAATTACCCGTGTGCGGTTCATCAACAACTTTATAAGCAATAATATGTTTTTGAAATACCCAACCAGGATCTATCCAATGAACAATAACTTTAATATAATCACAATTATTTGTAGAACGATCCATATCCGTAGTAAGGCATACTCTAGTGTCAAATTTATCAAATAAATATCGCAAATAATCTCTATATTCGTTCTTAAATTTAATAATATCATTTTTAACAGTAGTTCTTGGAAAATCTTTAAAAGAAGGATTATATGTAGCCTGAATATAACGAACAAAACCAGTAGAAGAAGGAAAACTATAAGGCAAACCCTCTATCGCAACTGGTTTAGCAATATTTTTCCCTATCCCTTTGTTTATCATAAGTAAGAATCCCTCCTGTTGTTTGGTTAATTTTTGTTTGGATACCCGAGGATTCATCATGTGCTACTACCCCATGTTCGATTCCTAAATAAATATCCCTTTCCCGCATTGACCATTCCTTAGGATGTTTATTTCTTACGTGAGTCCTAATTTTACCCGTCTTACCTTCATTACCCCCAGTTTTAAAAATCCACTCCATTCCACAAAGACCACATACGGCCGTCTGACTTTCAACTTTCTTTTGACGCAAATTCCCACACCTCAGATCTGTCCTTACGTTTAACCGGGACTCTAGTAGGAGGTACATGAGGCAAGTCAGACTGAACTTCAGGTGGACTAGCTTGAAATTCATGTGGTTCTTCTAAATTAACCCCAATTTCATAGTTATATTGCGCTTCTATGTGTTGAGAATCAAGTGGATTATTAGAGCTAAAATCATGATAATATTGAGAATCATCTATGTGTTGACTAGAACTATTAGCAATTACTTTACCCCTATTTTCCCAACGACTACGTGCCCGCCCCCCCACTACTAGTTCCAATTGAACTTCTTTGAGGCATAATTATAGCTAAAAAAAAATATATGACAAAAATATAATAAAAGAGTAGGAAGTAGGAACGACCAACCAAATATAACCGTATAATTGAGTTGAAGTTGAAACTTGAACCTTCACTTGATAGAAACTCCAATTAAAACTTGATAAAGAAGCAAAATTGTATAATTTACACAAATAGCCAAAGTAGCAAAATAGCAATATCGTAGAGAGTTTGAGAGAATTGGATGAATTGTGTGAAATATATGATGAAATAATGGGGTATTTATAGGAGAAAAAATAGTTAGGGGTGGTTATGGTGTGAAAATGACCATTAACTCAATAGAGCCGTTGCCAACGCTAGTTTTTAAAATGGCAGGTTTTTTTTTTCCGAACCGATCCGGTCTGGTTCCGGCCCTTTTTTGTACCAGTTAATCCGGTTTTAAACGGACAAACCGTCCCGCTACCGGGACCGGTACTCTAAAATAATAAATGATTCGGTTTCCATCAGTCCGGGGCAGTTTTCGGTCTGAAACCGGTTCGGTCAGGTGTGAACCGGACTGTTAGCCACTCTTAACCGCAGCCATGTCGGGGTTTCCTCGATTGGAGTGGAGAGGGACTCATGGCCACTCTACCAGTAGTGTAATTTCTTATGTGAAGGCTCGACGTATAGTCGAGAAGGAATGTCTAGCATATTTGGCCTTTGTTCGTGATTCGAGTGCGGAGGTTTCTTCCATGGGTTCAGTACTAGTTATGCGTGAGTTTCCAAAAGTGTTTCCTATAGATCTACTGGGGATGCCGCCCAACAGAGATATTAACTTTTGTATTGATTATGCTCCGGGCACTTAATCCATTTCTATTCCACTATATCGTATAGCCCCGCCGGAGTTGAAGGAATTAAAGGGCTATTGCATGATTTGCTTGATAAGGGATTCATTAGACCTAGTGTCTCGCCCTAGGGTGCACCCGTGTTGTTCGTGAAGAAGAAAGATGGTTCGATGAGGATGTGTATAGACTATCGGCAGTTGAACAAAGTCACTATCAAGAACAAGTATCCGTTGTCGAGGATTGATGACCTATTTGATCAGCTTCAAGGTGCCAAAGTGTTTTCGAAGTTTAATTTGAGGTATGGCTAAAAATCATTTGAAGATTAGGGCATCAAATGTCTCTAAGACGGCTTTTCGGACTTGGTATGGGCATAATGAGTTCCTAATGATGTCATTTAGGTTGACAAATGCCCCAGCAACATTTATGGATTTGATGAACTAGGTATTCAAGCCTTATTTGGATTCTTTTTTGACCGTATTCATTGATGATATCTTGATCTACTCCCGCATTCGAGAGGAGCATGAGTAACATCTTCGGATTGTACTTCAGACTCTGAGAGATAGTCAGTTATATGCCAAGTTTTCAAAGTGTGAGTTTTGGTTAGACTTGGTTGCCTTTTTGGCGCATGTTTTATCGGCCCAGGGCATAAAAGTGGATCCTAAGAAGATTGAGGCATTTCAAATATGGTCTAGACCTACTTTAGCTACAGAGATTCGGAGTTTCCTGGGTTTGGCAGGTTATTATCGCCGATTCACAGAGGGGTTTCATCCATAGCAGCCCCATTGACTAGATTGACCCAGAAGGGTGCTTAATTCAGGTGGTCGGATGAGTGTAAGTTGAGCTTTGAGAAGCTCAAGACTGCTTTGACTACGACGCCAGTGTTAGTGTTGCCCACAGGTTCAGGATCCTACACGGTGTATTGTGATGCATCTCGTATTGGGCTCGGTGCAGTATTGATGCAGGATGGCAGGGTGATTGCCTACGCGTCACAGCAGTTTAAGGTTCATGAGAAGAATTACCCTGTTCATGTCTTAGAGGTGGCAGCCATTGTTCATGCGCTGAATATTTGGAGGCACTATCTTTACGGCGTGTCATGTGAGGTATTCACGGATCATCGGAGTCTACAATATTTGTTCAAGCAAAAGGATCTCAACTTGAGGCAGAGGAGTTGGTTGAGCTGTTGAAAGACTATGATATCACCATTTTGTATCATCTTGGAAAGGCCAATGTGGTGGTCGATGCCTTGAGTAAGAAGGCTGTGGGTTTGGGTAGCCTTGCGCATATTCCAGTTGGTGAGAGGCCACTTGCATAAGATGTTTGAGCTTTGGCCAATCAGTTCGTGAGGTTAGATGTTTCGGAGCCCAATCGTGTTTTAGCTTGTAGGGTCTCTCGGTCTTCTTTGTATGAGCGCATCAGAGAGCGTCAGTATGATGACCCCCATTTTCTTGCCCTTAAAGACACAATGCGGCAAGGTTGTACCAAGCAGGTTACTGTTGGAGATGATGGGGTTTTGCAGATGCAGGGTCGGATTTGTGTGCTCATTGTGGATGGGCTTCGTGAGTTGATTCTTGAGGAGGCCCATAGTTCTCGGTATCCATCCATCAGGGTGCCACCAAGATGTATCACGACTTGCGGCAGCATTATTGGTGGAGGAGAATGAAGAAGGATATAGCTGCATATGTGGCTCGGTGTCTAAATTGTCAGCAAGTAAAGTACGAGCATCAGATGCCTGGTGGTTTCCTTAGAGGCTGGAGATTGCTGAGTAGAAGTGGGAGCGTATTACTATGGATTTTGTTGTTGGGCTCCCACGGACTCAAAAGAAGTTCGACGCGGTATGGGTCATTGTGGACAGGTTAACCAATTCGGCATATTTCATTCTAGTAGCAGTTACCTATTTTCCAGAGCGGTTAGATGAGATCTATATCCGCGAGATTCGGTGTGCTCGTGTCCATCATTTTTTATCTACGTACGCAATTCACCTCACACTTTTGGAGGGCCGTACAGTGTGAGTTAGGTAGACGGGTCGAGTTGAGCATAATATTTCACCCACAGACGGACAGACAGTCCGAGTGCACTATTCAGATATTGGAGGATATGCTTTGCGCTTGCATTATGGATTTTGGGGAATCTTGGGATCAGTTCTTGCCGCTTGTGGAGTTTGCCTACAACAACAACTACCAGTCAAGCATTCAGATGGCTCTTTATAAGGCATTGTACGGGAGGCGGTGCCCTTCTCCAATTGGTTAGTTTGAGCCGGGAGAGGCTCGGTTATCGGGTATCGATTTGGTTCAAAATGTCTTGAAAAGGTCAAGATGATTCAGGATCGACTTCGCATAGCTCAGTCTAGGAAGAAGAGTTATGCTTACCGAAGAGTTCGTGATGTTGCATTCATGGTCCGAGAGAGGGTATTGCTCCGTGTTTCACCCTTGAAGGATGTGATGAGGTTCGAAAATAAGGGCAAGTTGAGCCCAAGGTATATTGGACCTTTAGAGATTCTTGAGAGAGTGGGTGAGGTGGTCTACAGGCTGGCATCGCTACCTAGTTTATCAGCAGTTCATCCGGTGTTCTATGTTTCCATGCTCCGAAAGTATCACGGTCATCCGTCCCATGTGTTAGATTTCAACTCAGTCCAATTGGTCAAGGATTTGACTTATGAGGAGGAGCCGGTGGCCATTCTAGCCCGGCAAGTCCGGAAGTTGAGGTGTTAGAGTTATCCTTCAGTTATAGTGTAGTGGAGAGGTCAACCGATCGAGGCATCCACATGGGAGTCAGAGTCCGACTTGCGGAGTAGATATCCACACCTTTTCACCAGTCTAGGTATCATTTCTATGTTCGTTCGAGGAAGAACATTTATTTTAGAGGTGGAGAATGTGATGACCCGATAGGTCACTTTGAGTTTTAGCCTTTGTTTCCATGTTTTGAGACCTCGACCAGCTCTGTTTAGTGCTTCTTGATTTGCGTGCACATTCCGTGTCTTGTTCTGAAAAGTTTTTATGTGGAAAATCTAAGAAAATTGAAAATTTTCCTTGATACTCATTTGAGTTGAGTACGGTAAACATTTTATGTAAATAGACTCGGATTTATGTTTTGACGGTCCCGGTGGGTCCGTATCGTTATTTGGGACTTGGACGTATGCTCGAAATTGAATTCGCAAGTCCCTGACTTGAATTAAGGTGATCTGTTGAAAACTAGCAATTTGAAGGTTTGAAGAATTTCTATGTTTGACTGTAGGTTGACTTTGTTGCTATCGGGTCCGGATTTCGGGTCCGGAATTTGTAATAGGTTCATTTCACAATTTATGACTTGTCCGAAAAATTTGGTGCCAAACAGAGTTGATAGACGTAATTCGGATGTCCAGTTGTAAATTTTCATATTCTTGAGCTTCTTTGAAAATTTCATTCATTTTGATGTCCGATTCGTAGTTCTAGGTGTTATTTTGGTGTTTTGATCGCGCGAGCGAGTTCGTATGATGTTTGGTTTGGGGCCTCGGGGCTTGGGTGAGTTTCAGATAGGCTACAAAATGATTTTGGACTTGGGAGAATAGCTGATGACCCTCTGTTGCTTGTGTGGTCTGCAGACCTCACAATTGCGAGGTGGGGGATCGCATTTGCGATGTTTGGCCAAGTCTGTCATGATCACATTTGCGAATATTTTTTTCGCAATTGCGAAAGGGGCTTGGGCACAACAGAGATCGCATCTGCGATCATTTGATTGCATTTGCGAACCAATCATTGCGATTGCGATGACAGCAGAGATGTGAGTTTCTTCGCATTTGCGAACCAATCATCGCAATTGCGATGACAACAGAGATGTGAGTTTCTTCGCATTTGCGAACCCCAGGTCGCAATTGCGACATCTGCGATTGGACTAAAAGCTGAAAAAACAGGAATTAGCATTTCTCACAAACTCTCAAGGCGATTTTCTAAGAGGATTTTCTTCCCAAAAAAATTGATAGGCAACTTTAATCCATTTCTTTTCAATTACCCGTTACTTTCCGAGTGTTTTCAATATTAAATCTAGGATTTTCATGGTAGAAATTAGGGATTTGGATAGAAATTGAGGATTTTGTAAATTGAGATTTAGACCTTAAATTGAGGTCGAATTTCGAAACTAATTACATAATCGGGCTCGGGGGTGAATGGGCAATTCGATTTTGGTCCGAATCTCGGGTTTTGACCAAGCGAGTCTGGGGTTGACTTTTTGAAAAAAGTGTAAAGATCTTTGCTTTATCTATTGCAATTTATTTCCCTAGTGTTGTCTGATGATTTTAAGTCGATTTTGGTTAGATTCGATTGGTTTTGAGGCGAATTTTAGAGGAAAGGCCCGGTTGAGATTTGAGTTGATTGCACAGCGAGGTAAGTGTTGAGTCTAACCTTGATTTGAGGGAATTGGGAACCCTTGAACTATATGTTTTTTGAATTACGTGTGTAACGGCGTATATGCGAGGTGCGGAGTGTATATACACCGTCAAAGTACTTGTTTCCATGCTTTTCTCGTACTTCATGAATTATCTTATTTCATGTCTTAACTGTTACATGCTTAATTGCTTTCTTGTTACTTGTCATTAAGTATTCTTGTATTGAAATGTTTGTTCCTTCCATCACTCCATAATTAATTGCTACTTGTCTTAATTGTCTTACTGTACACTTTAACTGTCATATATTTGGCTTGGTTTTTTTGCTCTTGTATTATTTGTAGCATTCCCTTGATTAGTACGTGGTTCTTGTATTGCCTTGCTTTCATATTCTTTAATCGTAGAGATTCTTGTGAATTGAGCTGTTGGATTGATTACATTTATTGAATTTGTTTATGGATCGAGTTTCATGCCGCAACGGTTTTGATATGGTGGAATAAGGGAGGATTGTGTGTGTACGGTGGGATCGGGTTGCACGCCGCAACAGTTGTATATGTGATTCTTGACATTGATAAATGATATTAAGGTGAAATAAGGGAGGATTATAATATATATTATGATCATATGATGGGATCGAGTTGCGCACCGCAACGGATTTTATATGTGATTTTGATGTTGAGATGGTGAAATAAGGAAGGAGTGTGTGTGTACAGTGGGATGGGGTTGCGCGCCACAACAGATTGTGTGTGTTGCATTCGTTGTTGTTATTGTGTTGATTTCCAGTGTTGAGATCGGTTATTTTGGATTCTCTGGTTACTAGAATTGAGTTCTTTTTCATAAGTTAACTGCCTTATCTTTCCGGTTTTCCTTTCCTATTATTATTATTATTATTATTATTATTATTATTATTATTATTATTATTATTATTATTATTATTATAGGTTATTGTAAGTGACCCGCCTTAGCCTCGTCATTACTTCGTCGAGGTTAGGCTCGGCACTTACAGAGTACATGTGGTCAGTTGTACTCATGTTATACTTTAAGATTTTGGAGTCGGTCCTAGCGGCGGTCAGTAGATTGCTCAAATTCGGTGCTTGATAAAGACTTGAGGTATAGCTGCACAACGTTCGCAGCCTTGAAGTCCCCTTCTACATTGTTCTAGCTATTTCTTTCGATTCAGACATTTATACTTTCATTCAGATTTTTATGTGTAGTATTCTAGACGCTCATGTATTCGTGATGCCAGTTCTGGGATTTTTATTTGATTATCTCCATATATCAGATTTATATACTTTATTTCAGTTTATTTGGCTTATTGGTTTTTATTTGGTTTGAATTATTAAAAATAGTTAATGACTAACTCTAACGTTGGCTTACCTAGCAAGTTAAATGTTAGGCGCCATTACGGTCTTGAGGGTAGAATCGGGTCATGACAGTTGAGGACTAAAAGAAACATAGGCAGTCCAAATAATAACTAGGCAATAAGATAGAATATGAAATAAAATAGTGAATTGCAACACAATAAAGAAAAAGAGATGGTATTCGATGGTCACTTGGGACTTGAGCGCTTGGAGCCTCATCATATAGAGTTGTGAGACTTCCAAAGATAAAATTTCAAATGTAAATAGTGATTTTAGGGATTCTAGATTGTGCTCTTGAAGGTACAAATGTTAGTTTTTATAAAAGTGAATCTGGGTGCCATTTTCTTATGTCATGTTGCCGTTACACTCATTTAATTTGGCCATTTGGATGATTTGTGAGGACTGATTTAATGCTGAATCTTGTAATTAAAGAGCAAAATGATGAATTCCGGATATATTAGTGTCTGTAGACATGCTATCCTTCTTACTTGTGAATGCTCCAATCATTCATAAACTTCTCGGACATTGGACTTCCTCTGCGAGTTTCGAGTTGAACTTCCGAGGAGTCTGTTGTCTATCTCCAATTTTTTGACTTCCCGGTTTACACTGGACGATCTTGGCCACATGTTTTATTTCTTGAATGGTACACATGTTATGTCCCTTTTTTACCACTGCAATTATATATTAATCAATTTGTTTAATGTTTCTCAACATATAACATATGAGAAATTGTATTTTTACCTTTAGTAGATTAAATGAAATATTTGCATTTCATGTAAAAACAAATTAGAGAAAACTAATAAAAATAAAATAAAAAATGAAATCTATTTAATTTCGTTTAGTTTATATGTTTAGCGGATCGAATCAAGTTGAACCATAAACATGTAATGGGTGAAAGGACGAAATGAATAAGTTATTGTATTAAGTATCGTGGCGGTTTGGGCCAATGGCACATGACATGATTTGTTGGCTCCCAAAATATGCTCGTTTCTTTTTAATATTTAACTAAGAAATATACAAAAAAAATAAAAACAGATATTTGGGATATTTGCTGTGTCTGAAGGGTACTGATGGCCTTACTTGTTACTACTAGTAAAATTCATCTAATGACATATAGTTCAATAAAAGTTGTATTTTAATACTTGCAATTGAATAAGATATCGGCTAGTATTAATTTCTATGTAATTTTGATAATCATGTGGTCGGTAGATTCACTATAAGTTGACTACATGAAACTTCTACGAATAGAGATAATCGAATTATCATAAGCGAGAAGAATTATTAATTATTTCAAATATGTACTAGTATAATGATTTGATTGGTCGTTTTGAGTTTTAGAAACTCATTCCCTTATTTGAGACTCATTTCCTTATTTGGGACTTCCTGTAGGTTGATTTAATGATTCATGATTTGCAGGGATGGGTGGTTTATGTTTTGAGAGGTTCGGGAGTGATTTGGAACGCTTGTTCCTAACTAGGGGCTCAATGCTGGAAAATTGATCAAAGTCAATATTATGGGTAAACGATCACTGGTTGCTGATTTGAAGGTTCCAATAGGTTCGTATGATAGTTTTGGACTTATATGTATGTTTGGTTGGGGTCGGGTGACCCAAGGTTGATTTGGCACTTCTAGTCGAAAGTTGGAATGTTGAACTTAAGAAAGTTTTATATTTTTTGTTTGATGCTTGATTCTTAGTTTTGATGTTGTTTTTGGTGTTTTGATCCTTTGGACAAGTTTGTATCACGTATATGGAATTGTTATGATGATTGAACGAGGTCTTAGGAGGCTCGAACGAGTTTCAAGGTGGTTTTGGTGTATATCTAGAACAAGTTAAATTTTTTCGATGTCTTGTGCAGTTGCACCTGCGGTGCTATGGTCGCACCTGCAGAAGGGCCTAGGGCTGGTTGGGTTCGTTGTCATGACTAAAATCCACCTAATCGTGATAGCACCTAACCTAACCCGCTAGGTAAGCCAAAAAATAGCTGAGTTTTCATACAATAACCCAATGATTGGTAGTACAAGCAATGAGCCGCTAAGATTTAGATTTACAAAGCTGGTACGAATATAATTACAACATTTGTTTGCGATATATATAAACAGAGTAAGAACCTAAAACTACCAAGGACTAGTGGTAGCTATATCCCAAAAGCAGGTACATCTTCAATGCTAGCTCTCGTCACCCACAACATCTCAGCTCCATGATCTGCACGCAAGGTGCAGAAGTGTAGTGTAACAATCCGATAGGTTGTTTTGAGTAGTAGCTCTTATTTTTGTACTCCGAGATCTCTATTAGCTTCATTTGATGTTTCTTGATTTGCGTGCAGTCTGTGTTATTTTTCGAAAAGTTTTTATGTAAACAGTTGAAGAAACTATGATTTTTGCTTTAAAAATAATTTGAGTTGACTACGTTCAGTATTTTGGATAAATGATCTCGGATCGGTATTTTGATGATTTCGGTAGGTATGTATTACAGTTTCGGATTTGGACGTATGGCCGGAATTAAATTCGAAGGTCCCTAAGTTGATTTAACTTATTTTGCCGAAAGTTAGCAATTTGAATGTTTGAAAATTTCCTAGGTTTGACCGTGGGTTGACTATATGGCTATCGGGTTCGAATTCTTATTTTGGGACTTGGAATAGGCCCATTTTATTATTGAAACTTGTCTGCAAAATTTGGTGCAATTTAGAGGGCGTTTGATAGGATTTCAGACGCTTGTGATTCTAGAGGTTCTTGAGTTTTCTTTAGAATTTCATGCATTTGATGGCTGATTCGTAATTTTAGATGTTATTTTGGTGTTTTGATCGTGCGAGTGAGTTTGTATTGATGTTATTACACTTATGCATGTTTGGTTTGGACCCCGAGGGGCTCAGGTGAGTTCCGGATAGGCTTTAGACCGTTTTTGAATTTGTGCAACTGCTGATTTTCTGTTGCAAGTGTCCAATGCTTCGCGATAGCGAAGCTTCTCTCACGATCGGAAGCTTCTCTTGCAATCGCGAAAGGGATGTTTGGGGCTGGCGCTGATTGTTCATGCGAACGCGAAGACCGGGTCGCGAACGCAAAGCAAAAGGGGGCTTACCCTTCGCGAACGCGACAAGCGTCTCGCTAACTCGATGTATTGGAGTGACCTAGGGGACGTAGCTGTGGTCTTCATCATGAACGCGACCCCTAGGTCGCGAAAGCAGAGGCTTGGCTGGGGAATAGCCTTCGTGAATGCGATGAAGACTTCGCGAACACAAAGGTCAATCGGCCTATGTGCATCGCGATTCGCGTCAGGTGCTTCGCGAACGTGAAAATAACTTGATGCCCTGTTATATGAAAACTCTAAGTCGGGATTTTGTCATTCTAGACCCTTTTTGAAAGCTAGCGCTCAGCCTAGAGACAATTTTGAAGAGAGTTTGAAGTTTAACTTGTTTTATTATATTTCCATAATCACCAATTGATTTTAACCTTTAATCTAGAAATTTTCATGGTAGAAATTAGTAATTTGGATAGAAATTGAGAATTTTGTAAAATTGAGATTTAGACCTCAAATTGAGGTCGGATTTTGAAACAAATCACATAACCGAACTCGGGGGTGAATGAGTAATCGGATTTTTCTCCAAATCTCGAGTTTTGATCAAGCGAGCTCGGGGTTGACTTTTGTTGACTTTTTCCAATTTCATCAAAGATCGAATTGTTTCCACTTGTGGATAGTTTCTAAAGCTTATTTTGAATTATTTGAACTATATTTGGCTAGATTTGACCGGTTTGGAGGTAATCTAAAGGAAAGGCAGTGGTTGAGTGTTGATTTGATTGCGGAAAGAGGTAAGTGTTGTGTCTAACCTTGACTTGAGGGAATTAGGACTTGTTGGACTATTTTCTATATGAATTGTGAGGGGAAACGACGTATATGCGAGGTGAGGTGTGTGTATGCGCCATCATGGGATTTAGCATGCGGGGTTGGGCTATTTATTTCCATATTTTTATTTATTCCGTGTTATCTCTAGTATATGCTTTAATTGATACATGTTCTTACATGACATCTATGCTTTACTTGTTAATTGTTATTTAATTGTTGCTTACTTTGATTTGTACATTTCTCACCCAATATCTGCTTACCTGCTACATGCTTCTATTTGCATAACTTGTATTTTATCGTTGTCTCATGTTCTACTTGCTTTACCGTTCTTATATTATTTGAGGTACTTTATTATGTTATTCCGTTTATGTGAGTCACTTAGCTATTTTAGCATTATTGTTTTGCCAAGGTTTGGGTTTTTGAAGTATTGGTTATTCTCCATTTATTTTGGTAGTTTCTTATTATTTCGCATGTTTCATTTCCCTTCGTGATGATATTATGGAAATATTGGTGTTGAGTTGTTTATGTTGATAAATTGATGTTTTGGTATCGGGTTGTGCGTCGTAACGGTATTGAAATGAATTGATATGGTGGGATCGGGTTGCACGCCGCAACAGTATTGGAATGATATGATATGATATGAAGAAATAAGGACGGAATATGATATATAGATGATATAGAGGGATCGGGTTGCGCGCCGCAACAATTTGATATTTTGTGAGTTATTTGTGGCTGTAGAGATTGTTCTCGGTATTGTGATATGAGATTTGAGATTTTGTTATTCTAGGGCCCTCCGATAGTTGATCTACAGGTTCGGTTATTTGACTTTACTGTTTTATTTCTATTTCTGTTTTTGTTATTATTATTATTTTGTACAGGTTATTTGTGAGTTACTTGCCATAGCCTCGTCACTGCATCGTCGAGGTTAGGATCGGCACTTACAGAGTACATGGGGTCGGTTGTACTCATGCTACATTTCTACACTTGTTGTGCAGATACCGATGTTGGTCCCAGAGGCGTGTAGAGGAGATCTTGCCCGGACCGGCTATCAGCAGGAGACTTGAGGTAGAGCTCCTGCTGTGTGCAGTCCCAGAAGTCCCCTTCCGTTCTGTCTTTACTGTTTACCTTATTTCAAGCAGCTGTAGTTTGTTCATACTTTATCTGTAGTACTCTAGATGCTCATGTATTCGTGACTACAGATTTCTGGGTTATGTTTAGTTTACGCTACATGATATTTATCATATCCATTTCAGATTATCACATTTTATTATTATTAATGTTTTGATTTAAAATTTTAAAACTGGTTAAGTAATGAGCTAGCGTTGGCTTGCCTATCAAGTGAAATGTTAGGCGCTATCACGACCCCGAGGTTGGGATTCCAGATCGTGACAAGTTGGTTCAGAGCACTAGGTTTCCTAGGTCTCACGAGTCATGAGCAATCTTAGTAGAGTCTTAAGGATCGGTAGGGAGACGTCTGTGCTTATCTTCTAGATTATATGGAGCTTTAGGAAAATTTCACTTTTTCATTCTCTATTGTGCGACTTCGTTCTATTATTGAAGTTTGAACCATTCTATTCATGTTCTGTCGCATATGGTGAGAACACGCACGGCATCTACAGCCGGACAAGAGCTGGAGCCCCTGTTGCAGCCACTACAAGGGGTAGAGGCTGGGGCCGAGGTAGAGGCAAAGCTCAGCCTAGACGAACACGTGTTGCAGCACCCATTAAAGAGACGCAGATCGAGCATGAGGAGGAGATCCCTGTTCAGACTGCACTAGTTGGACCGCTCAGGTCCCAGAGGGATTCTTTGCTACTCCCATACTTCAAAATGCCATAGTCCGCTTAGTAGGCCTTATGGAGAGTGTGGCCCAAGCCTGAGTATTTCCAATAGAACCAGCTGTCTCTTAGGCTGGGGAAGGAGCTTAGACTCCTGCTACTCACACTCTGGAGTAGATGTCTCCCATGTACTAGACTCTGGCGGTTCAGCAATTGGAGTAGTTCACCCAGTTGTTGCTACATAAACCGGGGAGAGGCCCACGATGTCTTCTAAGGGATTGATGAGGTTGGATAAATTCACAAGCTCTTTCCTATTCATTTTGGTGGAACACCTTTTGAGGACCCACAGGATTATTTGGACAGTTGCCATGAGGTGTTGCACAACATGGGTATTGTCGAGTCCAATGGAGTCTTTTTTGCAGTATTTCAGATAACCGGTTATACCAAGAGGTGATGGCAGGATTATGAGCGAGGCAGACTAGCAGGTTACCAACACTTACTTGGGATCAGTTTTTGTAGTTATTTTTGGAGAAGTTCATTCCTTTCACTCTGAGAGAGGAGTACCGCATGCAGTTTGAGCGCCTTCAGCAGGGTAGCATAACTGTTACCCAGTATGAGACCAGATTCGTTGATTTAGCTCGCCATGCAGTAGTCTTGCTTCTTACTGAGAGGGAGAGAGTGAGGAGATTCATTGATGGTCTTACTTTTAGTATTAGGCTACAAATGTTAAGGAGACTGGGGATGATATTTCTTTCCAGCGGGCAGTAGAGATTGCTAGATGAATCGAGATAATTCGTGGTCAGAGTAGGGAGGCGGTATTGGAGAAGAGGCCTCGTCATTTTGGTGGCTTCAGTGGTGCCTCATCTGGAGGTAGAGGTTCATTTGGTAGAAGACATCCTCACAGGCTAATTCGGTCAGCACTTCAGGTAGTACACGGTGCCTCAGGCAGTCGTGGTTCTTATGGGCCTCGTCCTGAGCAGCCAACATTCAGTACACCTTCACCTCCCATCAGTGCCCCATCGATTCAGAGCTATCATAGTTGTTATCCGGGCCATCAGGGTCAGTCTCATCTTCAGTAGCCACAACAGACATCAGAGCAGTGTGCCTCAACAGGGTTCTTGTGCCATGATTCTGGCACCGGTTGCTCCACCGCGCGCTCGGTCAGCTAGAGGTGAGGGTCAGGCAGCTAGAGGTGGTGGTCAGGCCGTTTGAGCTGGAGGCCAGCCAGTTAGAGGTCGTCCGAGAGGCAGAGGTCAGAGTGGTGGGACCCAGCCCCATTTCTATGCATTCCTAGTTAGACCTGAGGCAGAGTCATCCATCATCACAGGTGTTGTCCATGTTTGCCATAGAGATGCCTTAGTTTTATTTGATCCGGGCTCTACTTATGCATACATGTCCTTCTATTTAGCTTCATATCTGATATGCCTCGTGATTTCTTGAGTGCTCCTGTTTATGTCTCCACGCCTATGGGAGATTCTATTATGGTAGATCCTGTTCATCTCTTGTGTGTGGTTTCTAGTGGGAGCTATGAGACTAGGGTAGATCTTCTACTTCTTAATATGGTGGAATTTGATGTTATCTTGGGCATGGATTGGCTGTCGTCTTATCACGCTATTTTGGACAGTCACGCCAAGACCGTGACATTAGCCATGCCGGGGTTGCCTCGATTAGAGGGGAGAGGGACTCCTGGCCATTCTACTAGCAGGGTTATATTGAAGGCTCGACATATGGTCGAGAAGTGATGTCTAGCATATTTGTCCCATATCCGTGATCCTAGTGTAGAGGTTCCTTCCATGGATTCAATACCAGTTGTGCATGAGTTTCCTGAGGTGTTTCCTACTGATTTTCCAGGGATGTCATCCGATAGAGATATTGATTTTTGCATTGATCTAGTTCCGAGCACTCAGCCCATTTTTACATCACCATACCATATGGCCCCAGTGGAGTTGAAAGACTCGAAGGAGCAGTTGCAGGATTTAATTGATAAGGGATTCATTTAATGTAACGATCCGACCGGTAGTGGAGTTGAAGGAATCGAAGGAGCAGTTGCAGGATTTGCTTGATAAGGGGATTCATTAAATGTAACAACTCGACCGGTTGTTTTGAGCAATTGTGTCCAGTTCGACATTTTGAGGTCATGAGTAATTATACAAAGTGTATGATAACTTTCGTGCATCTTCGGCTCTAGTTTATGAGTTGTTTAGAAGTGATTTTAAGGGGTGACTCTCATTTGAGAAGCTTGAAGTTAAAACAATTGACCAAGTTTTACTTTTGAGTGTTTGACATCCGATCGGAGTTTTGATGGTTTCGGTAGGTCCGTATGGTGATTTTGGGGTTGGACGTATGCCCGAATTTGCATTTGGATGTTCCTAGAAGGTTTCAGCACCATTTGGAGAAAGTTGGCAATTTAAAGGTTTGGAATTTTCCTAAGTTTGACCATGGTTTGACATTAACGCTATCGGGTTCGGCTTTTGGTTTCGGGACTTGGAATAGGTCCTTTCGTCATTTGGAACTTTCCTGCAAATTTGGCGTCATTTGGAGTTGGTTTGACGTGGTTCGGACATTTGATTGAAATTCTAGAGGTTCTTGAATTTCATTGTGATTTTCATGCGTTTTGGGGTCCGATTTGTGGTTCTAGAGGTTATTTTGATGTTTTGATCGCGCGAGCGAGTTTGTGTTATGTTTTTAGACTTGTGTGGGTGTTTGGTTCGGAGCCTCGGGGGCTCGGGTGAGTTTCGAATTGGTTTTGTAGAATTTGGAGTGCTGGTGCTGGTTCCATCGGAATTGCGATGTTTCTGTCACAAATGCGACAACCGTATTTGCGAGGTAATCCTCGTTTTTGCGAACATGGGCTGCTGTGGAAGGGACCTCGCATTTGCGAAGATTTGTTTTGCATTTGCAAATGCAGGTGGCTCGCTTTTGCGACATAGTGGTCGCTTTTGCGACGAGCTGCTGGGTGGAACAGTCTTCGCATTTGCGAAGTTTTGCATTGCAAATACGACTTTAGCAGACCTGGCTGGGGTCGCTTTTGCAATCCTTTCTCCGCAATTGCAAGGGTCGCATTTGCGTACCCTAGGTGGCAAATGCGACATCTGCAGCTTGTTTATAGCTGAGTATTCGGAGACTTAGCTTCATTTTATCATATTATGAACCCTAGACTCGGTGGAAAGCGATTTTGTGGAGAGATTTTCATACCAAACTATTGGGTAAGTGATTTTAATCAATTTTCAATTATATTTCATGACTATATATTGGATTTAACATCAAATTCATGGGAGTCTAAGAGGAAATTTTAGAATTTATGTCGAAGATATTAAAAATGAAAATTTGATATTTGAGAGTCGAATTTGACTCGAATTTGAAAACAAAACACATATATGGACTCGTAGGGTTATGGGTAGTCAAGACCTACCCTTGGACCCAGATATTTTCCGGGAAGGCCCATGACTGACTTTTGGAAATTGTATAAAGATCATAACTTTATTATTTGAAATTGTTTTCTCTTGCATTATTTGATGTATTTAAGTCGTCTTTGGCTTGATTGAGCCGAGCGGAGGTGAATTTGTAAAGGAAAAGCTAATTTGAGTATTGATTTGGCCAAATTGAGGTAAGTATCTTGCCTAACTTTGTGTGGGGGAAACAATTCCTTAGGTTTTTTATTGATGGTACTATGTGAATTATGTGAAAGGCGTGTACAAGAGGTGACAAGCGTATACACGGGCTTCTATGTGGCGTTTGACCGGTTTAGACTATTAGGCTTCATTCATGCACTTATTTGAAGTTATCATTTCATGATATATGATTTGTTGCTAGGTTTGCCCTTATGTGCGCTGCTTGAAGTTGTTAGTACATTTCTATCTTCCAATTGCCAAGTGCACCCTTATATGTTTTCAATTGTTAATTGCATATTACTTGTTGAATACATGCCTTGTCTGTCATATGCCTTCATTGTTAATTGATTCTTGGAAATTGTGTCTTGGTTTATGAATTGTCATGTCTTGCTTTTGATTTTGTGAGTTATCATGTAACTTCTTCATCCTTTGTGATTTCATTATGTAGCTTTGTTATTTTATTGATTTCGCGATGTGCCGTAGTTGGATGTAGTTTGTTTGGTTAATTCATATTGCTTGGGAAGTGGGTTGCACGCCACAACGGTATTGGTAATGATGATATGATGGAATAAGGGAGGATTGTGATATTGATATATGATGATATGGTGGGATCGGGTTGCACGTCGCAACGAATATTGTTATTATTATGTGGGATCGGGTTGTACGCCGCAACAAATGTATATGTTGTAATTGTTATGATATTAAGGTTATTCCCGCTTGTGATTCTCATGGTATATTTTATGTTAGGACAGTTATTGCTGTTTCTTAAATCATTTCATTGTATTTTGACCGTATTTGGTTAACCGTCAGTATTCTAATAATGGAACGATATTGACTTATTGTATGGGTCATGCATTCTACGTGAATTGTTGTGTTGCTTCAACATGCCAATTTGTGCCTCTGTTATTTCTTGATAAATTGATTGTCAAGGTGAATTTATGAGCACATGGTCATTATCTTTTATCCGATGGAGTTGTTGATAATTCAGCAGATTTAAATGAAAGAATTTTTAAGGTGTTTCACTTGTGTTTCTTTCAAAAATAAAACTCGTATCTCATTCGGCGCTTTACTAATTTAAATGGTTATCACATTTTTACTTTAATTGGGTTCCTAAATTCTACTCGTCACCTTATTGTTGTGTAATTTGCTTAAAAATTGTTCTCACGTTTTATTTTAACAAACTCTATATTTAACTCGTTAAATTTAACTTATGTTTTACTTTGTTTAAATATAACATTTTTACTTCACCTTATTTATTTCTAAACTAAGTTCATCTGATAATATATTTGCACAACCTCTCCGTTATTTTACTTTATTTAGATATTTAAATAAATTTAATATCTCATTTGACACGTTACTCTATTTACGTTTGAAATTTGTGTTTTATTGTGTTTAAATTTATCCCTCGATCATCTTTAATTGATATTTGGCACATGTGCGATGTACATGGCTGCACGTGGATGCCGTGCGAAAGTGATTTGGAAAATGTGGGAACGAGGTGCCGTACGTGTATGATTTGGAAGTTGTGACTTATGGTTTGAGATTACGAGGAGTGGTACCTTGGGTAATTCTTGTAATAATTCCTGCATTAGGAAGATTTGATTGATTAAGTTTTCATCACGGATATTCTCCACAGGGGGAGAACTCAGTTTGCCGCCTACACACATAGGCCCGACACCAAAGGTTGGTTGGCGCATTCGGTAAAGCATTCCGCTAGCTAGTGGTTCTCCTTACTAGAATTCATTCATATTTCATCTGTATTCTAACTATGTTGTAGCTATATTACTTGGTTGTTTCTTGTTGCCATTCATGCTTCCATTATTTTCATTGTTGATTGTAAATTTGTGATCCTTCTGCTGTTTGTCTTACATTGATGTTCTTTCCATTGTCAGCTTTATGTTATATCCTGCACAGGTTTACATGTCTGGTAGGTGTCTTGACCTAGCCTGGTCACTACTATACCGAGGTTAGGCTTGATACTTACTGGGTACCGCTGTGGTGTACTCATGCTACGCTTCTGCACATTTTTGTGTAGATCCAGGTACTTCTGATCGAGTTGGTTTGAGACTTATGTCTGCGCGGCTGGAGACTTCAAGGCATACGTGCTTGACGTTCGCAGGCCCTGGGTCACCTTCTGTTATATTTTATTTCCACTGTCTACTGTTATTCGGGGACTGTGATGTACTTGTTATTTCTAGTTACTCTTAGAAAAGCTTATGACTTGTATTACCGGTTTTGGGGCTATGTAGCTGATGTTGGTTCAGCTATGTTGTCACAGATATTATTTAATGTATTGCTGTAAATTTAGTTAAATTCTATTAATATTCAGCATGTGTTAGGCTTACCTAGTCTTAATGACTAGGTGCCATCACAACATTCTAAGGTGGGAAATTAGGGTCGTGACAAGTTGGTATCAGAGCTATAGTTTCATAGGTGCTACGAGTCATAAGCAGGTTTAGTAGAGTCATTCAGATCGGTACGGAGATGTCTGTACTTATCTTTGAGAGGCTACAGAACTATTAGGAAATTCCACTCCTTACATTCCTTATCGTGCGACATTGATTCAGCTTGAAAAATATATCTTATATTCCTTTGCATCCACTCGTGTATGATATTGCGCACTCGATATCAGCTATGCTCCGATGGTTCATGATGCTGCGGATGGGCTTCGAGGGAGCCAGGGTGCTCAAACATTGTCTCAACGTGTCGTCCAGACTGAGGATGCAAATGTATTGAGAGATCATTCAGTTGTTCACGTGGGAGTGCAGCGGGTTCTAGCATCTGGTTGATAAGTACGAGCTAGGGAAGGTTTAATTGGTTGCCTAGTCATCGCGATCGTGGTAGGATCACGAGGTGGATGTTTATTTGAGGATAGTTGGTGGTATTAGAGACTATGTGGTACGTATGGGATTTCTACTCAGTGGAAGGTACTTATTATCATTCAAGGCACTGGAGGAAGCGAGTTTGACTGTCACAAGGATGGATATGCGCTTAGTAGATGATTTGGGGTATCTTATGATTGGTGTTGTACGAACTATGAAGGTTAGTATTGTGGATCATCGGATGTTGTGTCCTATGGCTTCACGCCAAGTGGGGGAGTCCACTATCGACGATCAGATTGCAGGGTCATGTGTTATATCAGTTTTGGTATGATATGTATATATGTGGTATTGAAAGGTACCCGAGATTGTATATGAGTAAGATCTGAGATTTGCATGGGATAATGCTGGGACTTTCGATATTTCTGCGTCATTAATAATTCTACCTTTTAGTATAGAGAAGCAATTTCAAATTCATAGGAGGTCTCTTCAGCGTGGGCATCTCAGTTGCAGCATTATAGGGTGCTTTAGAGGAAATACGGTAGTTTATGAGCTTCTGGGCTACGTGGTTCGTGCTAGGACCTTCTGCATTGAGCTTTGGTTTTGGAATCATTGTGTACCGACAGGGAGAAGTGTTACCCTGAAGAAAAGTCGATGGGGATCTAAGAAATAGGCCAGCTCGGTAGTGTTGGGTCAGCATATCAATAGAGGTAATTGCTCCTTTATTGGGTGGTAATTCTCTACCGGTGTTTGTGGCAGTACTCTTGGGTTGGACCATCGCATGACTCGGTTGATTTGGAGAGAGTCGGTCCTGATGGCTTAGTTATGTGCGGGCGGGTCTCGGAGAGTTCTTAATGGTGTCGACCACGGCTTGAGCCCGGCTGTCTACTACTGGCATAAGGAATATGTTGTGCATTATGGTTTTCTCCTGCATGGATATCCGAAGTTAAGAGAATGCTTGTACTACTGGATATCGCATGTGAAGAGCGTGCATTTTAGGAGGGCACCTTGTGTTTTGGTTTGCGGATGCTTGACTAGTGGTACGGTGATTGCCGGGTTTTGGGGCTTCTGAGGTTCAGATTTTGCTACGCGGTACGGAAGATCTATGTGGGTGTTTCCGTAAGATAATGGAGTGTGAGTGATGTATCTTCCATTTAAGTAGCGTAGTTGAGATCGAGTATGGAAATTCTAGTATTTATGAGGTTTCGGGACTGGATGTTCTCGTAGGAGAACTATCCCTTAATTGCGGATTGTGAAGGAATGTAGATAATATAATAACTAATGGCGTATGTTATGGATAGGTTGCCATAGATTTTTGGAAGGTTATTTACCTGCCTGGGAATGATCGGAATTGGTTTGGGGGCTATTTGGAAGCTCAATGAGAATGTGTATTCTATATCAGATCAGGTTTGGTTACTCTTATAAAATTGATATTCTGGGTTTAGTACCGAGTAAAATGGATTTCATTCGTGCCCAGTCTGTGTTATGTGCTTTTCTCTTAAGCCATGATGGGTTATGAAGTTATATGATTATTCTTACGCATGTTGTAATCCCGTTCAGGCCTTATGGCAATATGGGCAAGATGGCCCTCGCGATGTTGCTTTGCTTATGACACCTTAGTTATGCTTGCTTTTCTCCATATTGTATTATTCCTATTCATTTTTCCAATGTTATATTTGTGCACTCTAGCGTGCTTGTTGTTGGCATACATGTGATTAGTGATCCCGAGCACTTTTGGCTCGATGGATAGCCATATCCCTACGTGGACTGATATATTTGGGATCGGGTTGCGTGCCACAACAGATGTTATGTGGGACACCCTTCCTTGTGCTTATTTCGTGTTTTATTTTCCCTCTGTGGGTTGAGCTGATGAAATTATGCTTTTGTTGTTATATTTGTTGTACTTGTTAGATAGTCCCCGTACCTTGCTTTCTTCCTATTTTTAGATAATTTCTTTCTGAGTTATTGCTTATTTGGTGTACATATTGCGTTGTGTGAGAATCCATGTGTTTGGTATGGCTTGTCAGTGGGCTGCTTGCATGGGCTGAGATGAGGTTTCTAGACTTGAGATTTGCACTATCGTAGATAAGGAGTGTTTGGAAGGATGATGCTATATTCCCGCTCAAAATTGGGCAATGGCCTATGACGGACAAGAGAGCTTCTCGGCTTGTTGATTTCATGGATGGTTATGAGTTTTTTGCATGTTTCTTTTATCATATGCAACGTTGCGGAGGTCTAGAACGAGGTTTTATTCGATATGAAGTGTATCACCGATGCCAAGATCTTTTATTGGGCAACTATGGTGGTCGAAAGTTATTGATACATGCATCTGAGTTGTGTGGAATATCATGTAATTATACCTTGGGTTAGGTTCATGGCTCGATTCAGCTAGTTCAGGATTATACAATGTATTGATGCGAGATTCGGGTCTTATGATGAGTTTTAGATGTTAAGGATTGGGTTTTGTCCTAAGGTTATGGACTAAGGATGGAGTGAGATCTTCATTTAAGTTTTGTTGTCAGGCCTACCAGGATTGGGGTGACGTGGAATCACCCCCGGGTGTATGTATGGTGAGCTCATGCAGTGATTTGATAGCTTTGGAATGACTCCTGGAACGTTCGAGGACGAACGTATGTTTAAGTGGGGGAGGATTTAACGACCCGATCGGTTGATTTGAGAAATTGCAACCTGTTTGGCAGTTTGAGGTCATGAGTAACTTCACATAGTGTATTATGACTTGCGTGCATCATCGGCTCTGGTTTTTGAGTAGTTCGGAAGTGATTTCAAGGGGTGACTCTCATTTGAGAAGCTTGAAGTTAAAAGAATTCACCAAGTTTGACTTTTGAGTGTTTAACCTCGGATCCGAGTTTTGATGGTTTCGGTAGGTCCTTATGGTGATTTTGGAGTTGGGCGTATGCCAGGATTTGCATTTGGATGTTCCTAGAAGGTTTCGGCACCATTTGGAGAAAGTTGGCAATTTAAAGGTTTGGAATTTTTCTAAGGGTTCAGCTTTTCGTTTCGGGACTTGGAATAGGTCCTTTCATCATTTGGAACTTGCCTGCAAATTTGGCGTCTTTTGGAGTTGGTTTGACGTAGTTCGGACGCTTGATTGAAATTCTAGAGGTTCTTGAAGTTCATTGCGATTTTCATGCATTTTGGTATCCGATTCGTGATTCTAGAGGTTATTTTGGTGTTTTGATCACGCGAGCGAGTTCAAATTATGTTTTTAGTCTTGTGTGGGTGTTTGGTTCGGAGCCTCTCGGTCTCGGGTGAGTTTCAGATTGGTTTTGTAGAATTTGGAGTGCTGGTGCTGGTTCCACTTGCGATGTTTCTGTCGCAAATGCGAAAACTGCATTTGTGAGGTAATCCTCGCTTTTGCGAACCTGGCTGCTGGGGAAGGGACCTGACATTTGCGAGGATTTGTTTTGCATTTGCGAATGCAGGTGGCTCGCTTTTGCGAGATAATGGTCGCTTTTGCGACGAGCTGCTAGGTGGAACACTCTTCGCATTTGCGAAGTATTGTGTTGCAAATGCAATTTTAGCAAGCCTGGCTGGGGTCACTTTTCCTATCCTTTCTCCGCAATTGCGAGGGTCGCATTTGCATACCCCAGATTGCAAATGCAACATTTGCAGCTTGTTTATAGCTGAGTATTCCGAGACTTAGCTTCATTTTATCATATTTTTAACCCTAGACTCGGTGGGAGGTAATTTTGTGGAGAGATTTTCATACCAAACTATTACGTAAGTGACTTTAATCAATTTTTAATTATATTTCATGACTATATATTAGATTTAATATCACATTCATGGGATCTAAGAGGAAAGTTAGGATATTTGTCAAATTTCTGAAAAATGAAAATTTGAGATGTGAGAGTCGAATTGGACTCGGATTTGAAAACAAAACACATATATGGACTCGTATGGTTATGGATAGTAAAGTCCTACCCTTGGAACCGGGTTTTGATCGGGCGGGCCCGGGGATGACTTTTGTTGACTTTTTGGAAATTTTATAAAGATCATAGCTTTGTTAATTAAAATTATTTTCTCTTGCATTGTTTGATGTATTTAAGTTGTCTTTGGCTTGATTGAGCCGAGTGGAGGTGAATTTGTAAAGGAAAAGCTTTGAGTATTACTTTGGCCAAATTAAGGTAAGTATCTTGCCTAACTTTGTGTGGGGAAAACTGCTCCTTAGGTATTGGATTGATGGTACTATTTGAATTATGTGGAAGGTGTGTACATGAGGTAATGAGTGTGTACATGGGCTTATATGTGGCGTTTGACCGGTTTAGATAATTAGGCTTCTTTCATGCATTTATTTGAAGTTATCGTTTCATGATATATATCTTTTGTTGCTAGGCTTTCCCTTACGTGCTCTGCTTGAAGTTGTTGGTACATGTTCTATCTCCAATTGCGAAGTGCACTCTTATATGTTTTCAATTGTTAATTGAAATTACTTGTTGAATGCATGCCTTGTCTGTCATATGCCTTCATTGTTAATTGATTCTTGAAAATTGTGTCTTGGTTTATGAATTGTCATGTCTTGCTATTTGATTTTTTGAGTTATCATGTAATTTCTTCATCCGTTGTGATTTTTTTGTTTAGCTTCGTTATTTCGTTGATTTTGTGATGTGCCGTAGTTGGATGTAGTTTGTTTGGTTAATTCATATTGCTTGGGAAGCGGGTTGCACGCACAACGGTATTGATAATAATGATATGGTGGAATAAGGGAGGATTATGATATTGATAAATGATGATACGGTGGGATCGGGTTGCACGCTGCAATCAATATTGTTATTATTGTGTGGGATCGGGTTGTACGCCGCAATGGATGTATATGTTGTAATTGTTGTGATATTAAGGTTATTCCCAGTTGTGATTCTCATGGTACATTTTATGTTAGGACGGTTATTGTTGTTTCTTAAATCATTTCATTGTAGTTTGATCGTATTTGGGTAACCGTCAGTATTCTAATAGTCGAACGATATTGACTTCTTGTGTGAGTCATGCATTCTACGTGATTTGTAGTGTTGCTTGAACATGCCAATTTGTGCCTCCATTATTTCATGATAAATTGATTGTCAAGATGAATTTATGAGCACATCGTCATTATCTTATATTCGATGGAGTTGTTGATAATTTAGCGGATTTAATTGAAAGAAATCTTAAGGTGTTTCACTTGTGTGTCTTTTAAAAATAAAACTCGTATCTCATTCGGCGCTTTACTAATTTAAGTGGTTATCACATTTTTACTTTAATTGGGTTCCCAAATTCTACTCGTCACCTTATTGTTGTGTAATTTACTTAAAAATTGTTATCACTTTTTATTCTAACAAACTCTATATTTAACTCGTTAAATTTAACTAATATTTTACTTTGTTTAAATACGACATTTTTACTTCAGCTCATTTATTTTATACTAAGTTCTGATAATCTATTTGCACAACCTCTCCTTTATTTTACTTTATTTAGATCTTTAAATAAATTTAATATCTCATTTGACACGTTACTGTATTCACGTTTGAAGTTTGTGTTTTATTGTGTTTAAATTTATCCGTCAATCATTTTTAATTGATATTTGGCACGGGTGTGATGTATACGGTAGCACATGGATTTTATCGTGCGAAAGTGATTTGGAAAATGTGGGCACGAGGTGCCGTAAGTGTTTGATTTGGAAGTTGTGACTTATGTTTGAGATTACGAGGAGTGGTACCTTGTATAATTCTTGTTGTAATTCGTGCATTAGGAACGATTTGATTGATTGAGTTTCCATCGGTTCTCCTTACTTGAATTCATTCATATTTCATCTGTATTCTAACTATGTTGTAGCTTTATTACCTGGTTTTTTCTTGTTACTATTCGCTATTTTCGCTGTTGATTGTAAATTTGTGATCCTTCTGCTGTTGGCCTTACATTGATATTCTTTCCATTGTCAGCTTTATGTTATATCCTGCACATGTTTACATATCTGGTAGGTGTCTTGACCTGGCCTCGTCACTACTATACCGAGATTAGGCTTGATACTTACTAGATACCGCTATGGTGTACCCATGCTATGCTTCTGCACATTTTTTTTGCAGATCCAGGTACTTCTGATCGAGTTGGTTTGAGACTTATCTGCGCGGCTGGAGACTTCAAGGTATACCTGCTCGACCTTCACAGGCCCCTAAGTCACCTTCTGTTGTATTTTATTTCCATTGGCTACTATTATTTTGGGACAGTGATGTGCTTGTTATTTTTAGTTACTCTTAGAAAAGCTTATGAGGTGTATTACCGGTTTTGGGGTTATGTAACTGATGTTAGTTCAGCTATGTTGTCACATATGTTATTTAATGTATTGCTGTTAAGTTAGTTCAATTCCATGTATAATCAGCATGTGCTAGGCTTACCTAGTCTTAAAGACTAGGTGCCATCATGACATGTGAAGGTAGAAAATTGGGGTCGTGACATTAGACCTAGTGTCTCGCCTTGGGGTGCACCAGTGTTGTTTGTAAAGAAGAAGGATGTAGATGAGGATGTGTATAGACTATCGACAGTTGAACAAAGTCACTATCAAGAACAAGTATCCTTTGCCGAGGATTGTGATACGCTCAAATTACATCTTAATAATAGTGTAAGCGGTCGATGTCAAATATAATAACCCAACAAGGTTGGGGCCAAATCCCACAGGGAATAGGTGTGAAAAGTTTACTTGATTAGCGTAATACTCAACTACAGTCGTAATTCTATCCAGGTAATCGTAACAAAAGTATGAATTGAACTTAGTTTTAAATAAAGTCTAATTGCAATATTGAGAATAATATGATTAAAGAAACCAAGGTTGTGTCCCCCTTAATGAACTGTAATATTATCGATGTCAATATGATATATTTTTAAAGGAAGAATCTTATGATATGCAATTGATGTCTAATTGACTATCCAATATTTTCCAATAGTTGGATAATATTTCCTCTTTATGATTTTTTCAAATATAAAAGAGTTGTGATTAAGAACAATTAATTTATGCCAAATTAAAATCCACTTATTCCTAAGCGATTTTATTAAACAAGGTTTAAAGCCTTGAGTCTTTGATATTTACTTCTACCAAATTCTACCCCGCTTTCCCAAGCAAAGATGGAATTTAATGGCGTTTGATTAATGTTTGCAACCACCAACAATTGTTAAGGAATGAGAAGTAAATAAATATCAATCAACCGTTAAATATATATTCAATATCAAATACCCAACAACATCACACCCATTTAGGGTTCACAACCTTAGTGTTTATAATTAGCTACATACTAAAATCTGAAATCAAAAGAATATTAATTGTCATGACGCTTACAAAGTAGACGATTATTGACCCAAAAGCTTCCAAGAGATAAGAATATTTAAGCCTTGTACTTTCTGCTCCAAAGTCTGACAAGATAGACCCCACAAAACCCAAGTAGACCTATTTATAGAGGCCCAAAAATCGAGGCAAAAATTCAGACTGATCTGCCCCGAAGTCAAAAGTGCGACCGCATTTCTGTCGCATAACAGAAATGCGGTCCGCAATTTTGACACGTCTGTTGCAGCTTTCCACCCAAGGTTTGCCTTCATCGCATCCATGGTTTGCGGGCCGCATTGTAGAAATGCGACTGCATCTTGCATCGCGATTTCTTCCTTCAGTAGACTTCATGCTTGGTTTGCGGTTGCTTCTGCGGCTCGCATACCAGTTATGCGATCGCAGATGCGATAGCATTTCTGACTCTGAACTTCGTCCAGGACTCTGCCTTGATCTATGATCTCCGTGTGCAATTCTGCGGCTCGCATATCGCATATGCGATCGCATTCTTGACGTGAAATTTTTCCTAGAAGTTTGTCTTGCTCTGTGATCTTGATGTGAATTCTGCGGCTCGCATGTGATGCTTGCGATCGCATATTCACCTCTGCGATGCTTTTCTGCTCTTTCCTTGTCTTTATGTGGCTTTTTAAACTCTTTTCCATGCTCTTAGGTCCTTACACTTCTTATACTGCAAAAAAACTAAAAGTACGTAAGTACCTAAGGAAGTTGCATGTAAAACAAGTTAAAATCTAAGCAATTAGTATCAAAATGTGCCGAAATTCTCCGGCACATCAACACCCCCAACTTAAACTCTTGCTTGTCCTCAAGCAACTAAGACGACACTATCCTATTCTAGACCCATCTAAAATAACATGAAATAATAATGAACTTGGATAGTGTTTGTTGTTAGTATTTCAAGCATGCATCTTCAAATACTTTACCCTTCCTGAATCATCAATATATTCAAGGAAAACTAATCAACTTGTGAACTTTGAGCCTCAGACAAAGTGACTAAATGCTACCTTCAGCTAAGTGCACTTATGTTTTACTCAAAAACTCAACTTCTGTTCAACCTCGCAGTTCATGTGCCCTCACTAGAAAGAAAGTCCCAAACTCACAATATTTGTAATGACAACACAAAGGGACTAATTCGCAAACACACTCACTCTCAGAAAAGAATTTCAAGTGTTACCACATACCATACCATAGGCTTGCCCTTATTTTAATTCGTCGCTTACTTCTAAGAACGCTCGGTTGGAAATCACATAAGGACTTTTTAAGCATGTAATGTAGGTTTAGGGAAGGGTAGGATAAGTATTTAGATATAAGTGACTACATCCTCCTTGAACACTAAACACATTTTCTTTTCTTTTTACACTTTGTTTCTTTTCAAACCCCATAGCCGCGTTGGCATCTAATTCCCAATATGGAACCACCTTAAATACCTCTCTAATTTTCTTCACAGCTCCATAATTATATAAATATACACAGATAGTTTTTTTTTCTTTTTTTTTTCTTGAAGCGTGCATAATTTCATATGAGCATTTTGAGGTATATGCTCCTACACTCAATTCACAACCTTACCCATTTCCATTTTGATCCCCACCCCCAACTTAGGCTTTTAGCCTAATTCTTAATATTCAAGGAGGAACGGGTTCAAAAGAGGCAATTATTTTACAAAAAGGGAAAGGTTTGTAATGAGGTGGCCAAAGAAAAGGTTAAAGGCTTGAATAGGGCACTAGTGATATTATTTATACAAAGGTAGGCTTGAAAGGCTAAAGAAGTTTCACAAATAAAACAAAGAATGCCTAAGATCATCTCTCCAACTAAGTGTAATTATTATAAGCGTCAAAAAACCAACCGGGCAAGTTCTAGATGGCAGAGGCAAACACAAGAATTATCTATATACAAAGAGCTCACACACATGGCACACAAACTGTTTGGTTAACATAGTTTAAAGCCCTAGAGTTAACATTTGGCAACTCAAGGCTTTCATCATATATAAATACATAACTCTAGGTAGATATAGAGTCACAGAGCGAGCCTCAAGTTCACACAGTTGATCTTTTGAAAGGGTATGAACTATATACAGACACACATGCTCGATACTAGACAATTACACCAGCCCGGTCAACATGTTTCATTTTACTATCCTGGTTCTACTATTACACCCTTGAAAAGGAACCCGACAAAGAAAAAACAAGGGGAATTTTATTTCTAATCACTAAAGATAGAAAACTATCTACTAATTAAAGACAACTTATGTACAGAAATCATGAAGCACTAGTATATATTACAGTTACTAATGTCGCAAAAAAATACAACAATACAGACCAAAAATACAGATAAGGCTACCACCCCCAACCAAAATCATGCATTGTCCCCAATGCATATGAATACAAAGTAGAGTTCAAGGGGCTCCCTGGGGCGCACTAAGCGCTATGGGAATCAGTAGCCGGTTGACCCTCTGCTGCCGAAGGAGGGATGTTGGACTGGTCGGGAGCTAGAGTTGGGGCCTCTGAGTTGCTAGCCTCGCCCGCTAATGGCTGAGTGGCCGATGGATCTGCATGGGCGGCCAAATCTGCTAGCGAATGTTGTATGGCCCGCTGAATGTTTTCTTTCTCCTCATCCTCCACTGTAGGAGCAGCAATCTGCTTGCCCTTCTCTTGAGGGCCTTCATCCTCCTCGGACCATGACTCCTCCTCTTCTGCCTCTTCACCCTCGGACTCTGAAGAATGTCCGGATGTCTCCTCATTATGGATATCAACATGTACCGGAGGAGCTAGAGGTTGGGACATTCTGGCAGTCGGAGGTGCAAATTCTGCCATCAGAGTTGTGAAGTCTAAGCCCAGGTCTGGGGCAGCCATGTCTGCTCCTTGATCACCCTCTTTGGGGAGGAGGGATAATAGGTCGAACTCCAAATTTTGCATTTTCTGGAGTTCGGTCTTCATAGACGCCACCTCCTCCCTTAGCTGAGGTAAACCCCTAACCTCGCCTCGCTCGATCTTTTCAACCCTGAACTCGAGCTTGTTCAAGCGATCTCCAAACAATGTTTGTTGTTGTTGGAGACCTGTCACTGACGTTTGTATTGGAGTCAGGGCTTGTTTGATAAGGTTAGGCAAGGTTTTCAAGAGCTAGTCTACCTTGGCATTGGCATGCTGGGCCATGAGACCAAGCCTTGAGAGGGCTGGCAGTGCAGACGAAGGCTGACCGGTGGTGGACTGAGAGGCAGGCTCTGAAGCAGAAGTGGAGGCCTCTGGAACCTGGGGAGGTAAAGGAGTCTGGGAGTCAGGGTCCTGGAGTGGAGTCTCTGGTGGGGCAGCAGCATCACTGATACGAGTGATGTCTATATCCCTCGTCTCCTTTCTGATTTTATTAGTTTGTTGCATGAGAGGCACGTTCACAGCTTTACAGAGAGCTGTGATCAAACTCGGAAATGGAAGTGAGGTAGCACGCTGCGTTGCCCGGATACCAATTTCCTGGAAGATTAAAGCCCCCACATCAATTTTGATACCGGCCATGATGCATGCAATGAGAAGAGCTTTCTCAATGCTGATATCAGTTTCGTTCCGGGACGGTATCAAACGGGAGGTGACGAAGCTTAGCCAAAATCGACCCTCCCTTGTGAGATCCTCTTTATATATCTTCTTTCCAGGATTTATCCAAGCAGGGGTCCCCTTTGCAATAACGGACGCTATCCACCCACGCTCGTTCTCTCTATTTGAGTACTTGGCATCGTACTCGGCTGTGCCTGTTTGCTAGTCGGGGGAATATATTTCATTAATGTCTTCACTATTGCAGAACACATTCTTTCCCCGAACAAGTACGATGCCAGTAAACACTTTGTTGCGTTTGTGGTGCGCCGTCCTGGAAGCTCCATAAGGTGCATAGAACTCCCGAACCAGTGACTCATTGAACTCCTTAGGAGCCTCAGTGAAGCACTTCCACTTTCTCGCTTTTATATTGTCGAGAATGTGGGGGTACTGTTCTTGGAGGCCATTCACGCTCAACTGCTGCTCACCCAATATTTTTCTTTTGGTGAGTCCCTCTCTAAACAGTTCCCTTGAGCCTTCGACCCCAAATCGGAGATGGAAGTCATCTCCATGTTTCCTTCTAGCCTCGGCCTGTAGATTGACTGAGGGAAAAAGGTCCTCCTCATCAGACTGGGAGGTGCTTGGCATATTTGGTTCTGTTCGCACACGTTTTTGTTGTGACTTGTGACGACCGGATGGTGCCCTTTTCCTTGCGACATACTTTTGAGGTGCCACATCTGTATAAGGGTAAAATGTGAGCGACATTGTAAGCAAAAGGGAAAAGAAAACAAAAGAAAGCAACAACAGGTAAATGAATGCGACATGGTTTGCGGTCGCATAACCACTATGCGAACTGTAAACTAGTCGCAAACTTGACTGTGCAATATTGGGACTCAATCTGCAATGGATTATGCCATCGCAAAACAACTATGCAAATTGCATAATCATCGCAGAATTTACTTGCACAAACACAAATAAGAATAACAAAAATGCGATCGCAAAGTCCACCACGAAGTGGGAATTACGATCGCAAAACAAACGCAGATGTCAAGGTTTTAACAGGGTGTTCTGTTCAAGTCTGCGCTGCCTTTGCGGTTCGTATAATGATTATGCGACCGCAAATGGCACAGCTTTTGTCATCGTCTTCAGGAGACTAGGGTTTAAGGATGCGGCCAAAATGCAAACCACATTTTGATTTTGTGGGCCGCAAATGCCTTTGGTCTCACGATTCAGTTCATCCCCCCAACAATGGCAGTCCTAGATCTCTCTACCCATCACCCCAGAAACAACCAAGCAAGTACAATTAGCAACAAAATCGAAAAAAATTGCAGAATGAAAACTAAAGAAAAACACCGCAAAGATAGGAGCGACCATGAGGAGATCAGGACACGTACCAATGAAAAAGATTAGAAGAGGTATGGAGATTTTGAACAGGTCTTCGTCGTTAGTACGATTGGATCTTTGTTTGCCTCTGGTCTTTTCTTTTTTCTGCTCGTTTTGTTTTTTTTATGTTATTTTGCGGTGTTTTGAAGGACTAAAATATGAAAGAATGCGGCGCCTTACCTGACATTGTGCGATGGAAAAGTCACTGCATAACACACTATGCGACCGCATACGTGTTATGCGGTGGGTTCTGCTGAAAGGGTATCAATGCGAGGCACAATGCGATCGCATACCGTAAATGCAGTCCGCAGAATGAATTACCTTGTCGCATATTTGTCAACAATTTGAGCCAAACTCACTGCTTTAGTTTGCGATTGAAATGCGGTTCGCATAGTGAAAATACGACCGCATTTGTGTATTACCTTGTCGCATTTTTGTCAACAATTTGAGCTAAACTCACTGCTTCAGTTTTCGATTGAAGTGCGGTTCGCATAGTGAAATTGCAACCGCATTTGTGTAGCAAACTTCACACAGTGGTTTTTCTTCCCTTTTTAGGCATTCTACCCAGTATTGTGTCCTTTTGAAACTCCTGCATTCTAACACACCCTTCAAATAACTTGAGTAAATCTATCTATCAAAAACTTAAAGAAATTTACAACAAAAATAAATGTTACCACACATGGGTTTCCTCCTATGAAGCGCTTGATTTAATGTCGCGGCACGACGAAGTTGAGACTCCTTTGAATTTACTCAATGGTCGGGCACGGACCATCTTTGAGAGCCAGCTGCTCCACCAAATGCTTCTCACCATCTGATCCCAAGTAATGCTTGACTCTTTGGCCATTCACTTTGAAAGTTCGGAGCCCATCTTCCGATGCTAATTCTACGGCTCCAAAGGGAGAGACATCGACTACTTTGAATGGACCAGACCATTTCGATTTTAGCTTGCCCAGAAATAACTTGAGTCTGGAGTTGAAAAGCAATACCAAATCACCCACCTTGAATTCTCTTTTCAGGATCTTTTTATCATGGACAAACTTCATTCTCTCTTTATACACAGCTGCACTTTCATAAGCATGGAGACAGAATTCCTCCATTTCATTCAGTTGTGTTAGCCTCAAAGTTCCAGCTTCTGCCCAGTCCATGTTCAGTCTTTTTAAGGCCCACATAGCCTTATGCTCCAGTTCCACAAGTAGATGGCAAGCTTTTCCAAGAACTAGCTGATAAGGAGACGTACCAATGGGAGTCTTGTATGCTGTGCGGTATGCCCACAATGCATCATCTAGCTTCTTCGACCAGTCGGTCCTGTTTGCATTAACCGTTTTTGCTAGAATGCTCTTTATTTCCCAGTTGGAAACCTCCACTTGACCGCTTGATTGCGGATGATAGGGTGTGGCTACCTTGTGCTTGACACCATACTTTTCAAGGAGACTTTGAAGGCCTTGTTGCAGAAATGAGACCTCCCATCACTAAGAATGACTCTAGGAGTGCCAAACCGAGTGAAAATATTCTTCTTTAAAAATGTGGTCACACTCCGTGCCTCATTGTTTGGTAGGGAAATTGCTTCTACCCATTTGGACACGTAGTCCACAGCCACTAAAATGTACTTCATCCCGCATGAGCTTATAAAGGGGCCCATGAAGTCAATTCCCCAACCATCGAAGATTTCAATCTCCATCATAAAATGCATTGGCATTTCATGCCTCTTAGAGATTGAACCTTGTCTTTGGCATTGGTCACAGGCCTTAACCAATTGATTAGCATCCTGTTAGATCGAAGGCCAATAGTAACCACATTCCAGAACCTTCGTTGCTGTTCTATTTCCCCCATGATGACCCCCAACCGGTGAGTCATGACAAGCCTTTAGAATTTGCATCATTTCCTCTTCTGGCATGCATCTTCTGATAATATTATCGGCACAAACCCGGAACAAGAAAGGCTCCTCCCAATAGTAGTTCCGGAAATCTCTCAAGAACTTCTTCTTTTGATATGACTCCAACCCTTCCGGAATAAGGTCACTAACTAGGTAGTTAGCGATATCGGCATACCAAGGAGCAAAAGTATTAGATAAGGCCAATATGTGTTCATCTGGGAATACATCATTGATTTCAAGATCTCCCTTTGGTCTCCCAGCTTCTTCAACCCTTGACAAGTGATCCGCCACTTGATTTTGAGTTCCTTTGCGATCTTTGACTTCAAAGTCGAACTCTTGCAGCAACCAAACCCGTTGAATCAACCGAGGCTTTGCATATTTCTTTGCCATGAGATAGCACAGAGCTGCATGATCTGTGTACACTATCACTTTGGAGCCCAACAAATAAGCCCGGAACTTCTCAAAAGCATAAACAATGGCCAAAAGTTCTTGTTCAGTCACTGTGTAATTCATCTGTGCCCCATTGAATGTTTTACTGGCATAGTAAATCGGGTGAAGAACTTTGTTGTGACATTGGCCAAGCATTACTCCAATGGCTACACCACTGGCGTCACACATAAGCTCGAAAGGAAGTGACCAATCGGGTGTGATAATAATAGGTGTCGTGGTGAGCCTTTGCTTCAACCCCTCAAAAGCTTTGAGGCATTTCTCATCAAAAACGAATTTGGCATCCTTCTCAAGGAGTTTGCACATAGGATTTGCAATCTTGGAGAAATCCTTGATGAAGCGCCTATAGAAACCGGCATGCCCTAAAAACTGCGAACACCTTTTACGGAAGTGGGTGGAGGAAGCTTAGAGATGATCTCTATCTTTGCCCAGTCTACCTCTATGCCATGCCTTGAAATTTTATGCCCCAACACAATGCCTTCCTCCACCATGAAGTGACATTTCTCCCAATTGAGCACAAGGTTTGTCTCTTCACATCTCTTGAGCACTTGTTTGAGATTGTTAAGACAATGCTCAAAAGACTCACCTACCACCGAGAAATAGTCCATGAAGACTTCAAGAAAATCCTCTACCATGTCGGAGAAGATGGACATCATGCATCTTTGAAAAGTAGCCGGAGCATTGCATAAACCGAATGGCATCCGGCTAAAAGCAAATGTTCCATAGGGGCATGTGAATGTCGTCTTCTCTTGATCCTCCAATGCTATGTTGATCTGATTGTAGCCGGAGTATCCATCAAGGAAACAATAGAAGGACTTTCCCGCTAGCCGATCAAGCATTTGATCAATAAAAGCCATAGGGAAATGGTCCTTGCATGTGGCACTGTTGAGTTTCTGATAGTCCATACACACCCTCCAGCCGGTTACCATTCTTGTTGGGATAAGCTCGTTTTTCTCATTTTTAATCACAGTCATGCCTCCCTTTTACGGCACGCATTGCACCGGGCTCACCCACAAACTATCGGCAATGGGGTAGACTACCCCGGCATCCAACCATTTGATTATTTTCTTCTTTACCACTTCTTGCATTGACGGGTTCAATCGTCGTTGGTGTTCCACACTCGGTTTGGTCCCACTTTCCAATTGAATTTTATGCTCGCAAATTCCAGCAGGGATCCCACGAATGTTTGCAATTGTCCATCCAATGGCTTGCCTATGCTCCTTCAAGACTTTCAACAATTGTTCCACCTGCACATCACTCAACAAAGAAGAAACAATTACTGGTAAAGTATCATTTGAGCCAAGAAATTTATACCTCAAGTGCGGAGGAAGTGGTTTGAGCTCTAGTTGTGGTGGCTCAATAATAGATGGCTTTGCGGGAGGTGTAGATCTATTCTCCAAGTCGAGAGAGAGCTTTGGTGGAGCATAAGAGTAAGAACCACGCCCCTCTAATGCATTTACCAACTCCATAAAACCATCCATATACTCACCGTCAAAGTTCACCCAGATAGCCGCCAATGCTTCACCGAGGCATTGTTCTTCCATCTTCATTTCAACCGCATCTTCCACCTCGTCAACAATATCAATCACCGAAATGCTTTCATACTCATTCGGTAGCTTCATACCCTTACTTGCTTGGAATGTAACCTCTTCATCATTCACTCGGAATTTGATTTCATTCCGTTCCGAATCCGTAAGTGCTCTTCCAGTTGCTAGGAATGGTCTTCCCAAGATAATAGGGATTTCTTTGTCAACAGCACAATGAAGAATTACAAAATTAGCGGGTATATGAAACTTTTCCACTTTCACAATCACGTCATCAACAATTCCTACCGGTCTCTTGATGGAACGATCAGCCATTTGCAATCTCATTCTTGTTGGCCTTGGCATTCCTAATCCCGCTTGTTTGTAGATGGCAAGCGGCATTAAGTTAATGCTAGCCCCATTATCACAAAGGGCCCTTGCAAAATCACGCACTCCTATAGTGCAAGGAATAGTAAAGGCTCCCGGGTCTTCTTTCTTCTGAATGGGGTTTGTGGCAATAATAGAACTAACCCGATGAGTCATGTTCACCACCTCATTCTTGGTAGTCCTCTTTTTGGTGATCAAATCTTTCAAGTATTTAGCAAAACTAGGCATCTCTAGAAAAGCTTCCAAGAACGGTATGTTCACCGATAATTGCTTTAAAGTATCATAAAACTTCTCAAACTTGCTATCATCAACCCTTCTTGCAAGTCTTTGAGGAAAAGGAGGAGGAGGTCTAGGAATAGGCGGAAGAATGCTTGATGTTTCTTTTTCCTTTTCCTTTACCCCTTCTCGGGTTTCTTCTTGGACTTGCACAACTTCCAGAGTTTTCTCAACTTCAACAACATTAGGCTCTTCAACCTCAACCCCTTTTTCGAATTCTTCCACCTCAACCGCTTACTCACTCTTTCCTTCTAGTATATTCCCACTCCTGGTAGTGATCGCCATGACATGAGAAGTTGGGCCACTCCCACTTTCCTTTGGGTTCGCAATTGTATCACTAGGGAGTGTTCCCTTTTGCTGTGGATGTTGCTCACAAGAAAGATCTCTCATTTGCATCTCCAATTTTTGAATGGCTGCAGTATGAGAGCCAACTAACTCGGTCATGTTCCTTATGGAATTGTCTGATTTTTCTTGATTTTGTAGTATCCTTTCAAGCATGCTTTCCAATTTAGACTCACTGGAGGAACCTTGATTTGAGTACTGACCCTTTGGGGGAACATAGGGATTGGAACTTCGATTTGAAAAGTTGTTGTTGTTGTTCCAGTTTTGGTTTGAGCCACCTTGGTCGTTTCGCCATTGGTGGTGACCTTGCTCTTACGGGTTTGGCCTCCATTGATTTTGTGATCCTTGACCTTGGTAGTGTTGCCTTTGATACCCTTCTTGAGAGTTGTTGACATAGTTTGCTTCCTCAAAATCTTCATTTGGTACGGGCGGCACATTCTCTATCACATTCACTTTCTTCTTTTGGTTTTCAGTGAACATCTTTGTCAACACATTAACATTCGTAGCAAGTTCTGCAATCACTTGATCTCTATCTTGATTTTCCTTGAACATGTTGCTCAAGGAAGGAGAGCCATATGCAATTCTGCCTGTGGAGTCCTCAGAATGCCAAGCTTGATTATGCTTTGCCATTTTGTCCAGTATTTGAGTCACCCTAGGGAATGATTTATCCATGAAAGATCCGGCAGCTGCATTCTTGGCTATTGATTGGTTCATCGGATCCAAACCCATGTAAAAATTTTCCAACAAAATGGAATCCAGGAAACCATGGTTTGGAGACCTCACCAAATATAGTTTAAAGCGATCCCATGCTTCATGTAGTTGTTCTCCTGGTAATTGCTTGAAGAAGAAAATTTTATCCCTGAGCTCAGACTTCTTACTTTGTGGGAACCATTTAGACAAGAAAGCTCGGACAAGTCCGGGCCAGGAATGAATGGAGTTTGGAGGAAGATTCTGGAGCCATTTCTTTACGTCCCCAGCTAGAGAGTATTTGAAGCATCTCAACCTTAGGGCATCATCGGAGACATTGTTCTGCTTATGCATTGCACATACACCCAAGAAATTTCTGAGACGTTGTGTTGGATCATCATCAGTGGAATTCCTGAAAAATCCCTCCGCTTTAAGCATAAGAATTAACCCGTGTTCCACCTTGAAAGTTGCAGCACCAATAGCAGGAGGTACAATAGCATTTGTATCCTTGATGTACTCCTCAATATCCGCAAAAGGATTTCCTACCACTTCTACCTCCACATCGTCACCATATTCCGACATGTTTCCGTATCAACACCAAGAAAAACAAACAAAGTGTGATAGAGTAGAATCAAACTTACAGTAAAGAGCACACTAATTAGTAATTTCAAAACCGTATTCCCTGGCAACGGCGCCAAAATTTGATACGCTGAAATTACACCTTAATAAATAGTGTAAGCGGTTGATGTCAAATATAATAACCAACAAGGTTGGGGTCGAATCCCACAGGGAATAGGTGTGAAAAGTTTACTTGATTAGCGTAATACTCAACTACAGTCGTAATTCTATCCAGGTAATCGTAACAAAAGTATGAATTGAACTTAGTTTTAAATAAAGTCTAATTGCAATATTGAGAATAATATGATTAAAGAAACCAAGGTTGTGTCCCACTTAATGAAGTGTAATGTTATCGATGTCAATATGATATATTTTTAACGGAAGAATCTTTTGATATGCAATTGATGTCTAATTGACTACCCAATATTTTTCAATAGTTGGATAATATTTCCTCTTTATGATTTTTCCAAATATAAATGAGTTGTGATTAAGAACAATCAATTTATGCCAAATTAAAATTCACTTATTCCTATGCGATTTTATTAAACAAGGTTTAAAGCCTTGAGTCTTTGATATTTACTTCTACCAAATTCTACCCCGCTTTCCCAAGCAAAGATGGAATTTAATGGCGTTTGTTAATGTTTGCAACCACCAACAATTGTTAAGGAATGAGAAGTAAATAAATATCAATCAACCGTTAAATATATATTCAATATCAAACACCCAACAACATCACAGCCATTTAGGGTTCACAACCTTAGTGTTTAAAATTAGCTACATACTAAAATCTGAAATCAAAAGAATATTAATTGTCATGACGCTTACAAAGTAGAAGATTATTGACCCAAAAGCTTCCAAGAGATAAGAATATTCAAGCCTTGTACTTTCTGCTCCAAAGTATGACAAGATAGCCCCCACAAAACCCTAGTAGACCTATTTATAGAGGCCCAAAAATCGAGGCAAAAATTCAGACTGATCTGCCCCGAAGTCAAAAGTGCGACCGCATTTCTGTCGCATAACAGAAATGTGGTCTGCAATTTTGACACGTCTGTCGCAGCTTTCCACCCTAGGTTTGCCTTCATCGCATCCACGGTTTGCGGTCCGCATAGTAGAAATAGGACCGCATCTTGCATCGTGATTTCTTCCCTCAATTGACTTCGTGCTTAGTTTGCGGTTGCTTCTGCGGCTCGCATACCAGTTGTGAGATCGCAGATGCGATCGCATTTCTGACTCTAAACTTCGCCCAGGACTCTTCCTTGATCTACGATCTCTGTGTGCAATTCTGCGGCTCGCATACCAGTTATGCGATCGCATTCTTGACGTGAAATTTTGCCCAGAAGTCTGTCTTGCTCTGCGATCTTGATGTGAATTCTGCGGCTCGCATGTGATGTTTGCGATTGCATATTCACCTCTACGATGCTTTTCTGCTCTTTCCTTGTCTATATGTGGCTTTTTAAACTCTTTTCCATGCTCTTAGGTCCTTACACTTCTTATACTGTAAAAACACTAAAATTACATAAGTACCTAAGGAAGTTCCATGTAAAACAAGTTAAAATCTAAGCAATTAGTATCAAAATGTGCCAAAATTCTCCGGCACATCAGATTGATGACTTATTTGATCAGCTTCAAGGTACGAATATGTTTTCCAAGATTGATTTGAGGTCTGGCTACCATCAGTTGAAGATTATTGCATCAGATGTCCCTAAGATAGCTTTTCAGACTCGGTATGGTGACTATGAGTTCTTAGTGATATCATTTGATTTGACTAATGCCCCAGCATCATTTACGGATTTGATTAACTGGGTGTTCAAGCCCTATTTGGATTCTTTTGTGATCGTCTTCAGTGATGATATTTTGGTTTACTCCTACAGTCGAGAGGAGCATGAGCAGCATCTTTAGGTCGTACTTCAGACTTTGAGGGATAGTTAGTTATATGCCAAGTTTTCAAAGTGCGAGTTCTGGTTGGACTCAATTGCCTTTTTTGGCCATGTTGTATCTTCCAAGGGCATTAAGGTGGATTCTTTGAAGATTGAGGCAGTTCAAAATTAGCCTAGACCTACTTCAGCTGCAGAGATTCGGAGCTTCCTGGGTTTAGCGAGTTATTATCCCTGGTTCATGGAGGGTTTTCATCTATCTCAGCCCCATTAACCAGGTTGACCCAAAAGTATGCTATTTTCAGTTGGTTCGACGAGTGTGATTTGAGATTTCAGAGCTCAAGACTGCTTTGACTATAACCCCATTGTTGGGGTTACCTACAGGTTCGGGATCTTACACCGTGTCTTATGATGCATTGTGTATTGGGATTGGCGCGGTACTGATGCAGGATGTTAGGGTGATTGTCTGCGCGTATTAGTAATTGAAGGTTCATAAGAAGAATTACCCTGTTCTTGATGTAGAGTTGACAGCCATTAGTCACGCACTGAAGATTTAGAGGCACTATCTATACGACGTTCATTGTGAGGTCTACACCGACCATCGGAGTCTCCAACACCTGTTCAAGCAGAAAGACATTAAATTGCGGCAGTGGAGATGGTTAGAGTTGTTGAAAAACTATGACATCACCATATTATATCATCAGGGGAAGGTCAATATAGTGGCAAATGCATTGAGTAGGAAGGCGGAGAGTATGGGCAGTTCGGCATATTTACCGGTGGTAGAGAGGCTACTAGCCATGGATGTTCAGGCTTTAGCCAACCAGTTTGTGAGATTGGATGTTTTAGAGCCCAGTCGGGTTCTTGCTCGTGTTCTGGCGCAGTGTTCGTTGTTGGAGCGTATCAAGACTCGCCAGTTTGATGATCCTCACTTGTTGGTGTTGAGGGATACAGTGCAGTAGGGAGGTGCTAAGGAAGTTGTGATTAGTGATGATGGTGTTATGCGGCTTCAAAGCCGGATTTGTGTTTCAAATGTTGATGGGTTGAGAGAATTGATACTTGAGGAGGCTCACAGTTCACTCTATTCAATGCACCCAGGTGTCACGAAGATGTACCATGACTTGAAACAACACTATTTGTGGTGTAGAATGAAGAAATTCATCGTTGCTTATGCATCTCGGTGTTTGAATTATCAACAGGTGAAGTATGAACATCAAAACCCGGGTGGATTGACTCAGATATTGGAGATATCGGAGTGGAAGTGGGAGCGCATCACTATAGATTTTGTGGTAGGATTGCCACAGACCTTGACTAGGTCATTGTGGACCGGTTGACTAAGTCTGCGCACTTCATTTCAATGGAGGCTTCCCATTCTTCATAGAGGTTGGCTTAGATTTACATTTATGAGATTATTTGCCTGCACGGTGTTCCCATTACCATCATTTCTGACACGAGGCACGCACTTTACATCGCATTTTTGGCAAGCCGTGCAGTGTGAGTTGGGAATGCGGGTTGAGCTGAGCACAACGTTTTATCCTCATATGGATGGACAGTCCGAGCACACCATTCAAATCTTGAAGGATATGTTACGTGCTTGTGTTATGGATTTTAGAGGTTCATGGGACCAGTTCTTACCTCTTGCAGAGTTTGCCTACAACAACAGTTACCAGTTTAGTCATTTAGATGGCGTCGTATGGGGCCTGGTATGGGAGGTGATGTCCTTTGCTGACTGGTTGGTTTGAGCCGGGAGAGGCTAGGTTGTTCGGCACTGATTTGGTCTCTGATGCTATGGCAAAGGTTAAGGTGATTCAGGAATGACTTCGTACAGCTCAGTCTAGGCAGAAGTGTTATGCGGATCCGAAGGTTCGGGATGTCGCTTATATGGTGGGTGAGAAGGTTCTTCTCCGAGTGTCGCCTATAAAGGGTATGATACAGTTTCGGAAGAAGGGAAAGTTGAGCCTGAGGTTTATTGGGCCATTTGAGATCTTTGAGAGAGTTGGGAAGGAAGCCTACAGGCTTGCATTACCTCCTAGCCTATCAGGAGTACATCCGGTATTCCATGTTTCCATGCTTTAGAAGTACCATGAGGACAACTCGCATGTTTTGGATTTCAGTACTATTCAACCTGATGAGAGTTTGGCCTATGAGGAGGAGCCGGCGGCCATTCTAGCCTGGTAGGTAGGTCTAGGGGTATTCCTTCTATGGAAGTGCAATGGAGCGGTCAGCTGATTGTGGCAGCTACGTGAGAGTCCGAGTCCGATATGTGGAGTAGATACCCACACCTTTTCACCAGCCCAGGTACCTTTCTATGTCCGTTCGAGGAAGAACGTTTCTTTTAGAGGTGGAGAATGTGACGACCTGATAGGTTATTTTGAGTACTAGTCCTTGTTTCCATGTTCCGAGACCTTTATTAGCTTCATTTAATATTTCTTGATTTGCGCGCGTAGCCTGTGTTATTTTTTGAAAAGTGTTTACGTAAAAACGTTGAAGAAAATATTATTTTTGGCTTTAAAAATAACTTGAAGATGACTACGGTCAACATTTTGGGTATATGACCCTAGATCGGTGTTTTTACGAATCCCATAGATCCATATTATGATTTTTGACTTGGTCACATGCCCGAAATTGAATTCGGAGGTCACTAGGTTGATTTGACTTGTTTGCCGAAAGTTAGCAATTTGAATGTTGGGAAATTTCCTAATTTTGACCGTGGGTTGACAATATGGCTATTGGGTTCAGATTTTGGATTTGGACTTGGAATAGATCCGTTTTGCTATTTGAAACTTGTCTGCAAATTTGGTGCAATTTGGAGTTGGTTTGATAGGATTCAAACACTTGGTTGTGATTCTTGAGGTTCTTGAGTGTTTATTTGAATTTCATTCGTTTTGATGTTTGATTCGTAGTTCTAGATGTTATTTTGGTGTTTTGATCATGCGAGCGAGTTCGTATGATGTTATTACACTTGTGTGCATTTTTGGTTAGGAGCCCTAGGGGCTCAGATGAGTTTCGGATAGGCTTCGGGCCATTTTTAAACTTGCGCAACTGCTGGTTTTCTGCTGCTTGTGTCCAGTGCTTCACGATAGTGAAGTTTCTCTCGTGGTCGTGAAGGGGAAGTTTGGGGCTGGGGCTGGGGCTGGTTGTTCATCGCGAACGCGGTAACCGGGTCGCGAACGTGAAGCGAAGGGGGGCTTACCCTTCGCGAACGCGACAGGGGTCTCGTGAACGCGATGCATTAGGGTGACCTGGGGGAGGTAGTTGTGGTCTTCATCGCGAACGCAAAGACCAGTTGGCCTGTGTGCATCGCGATCGCGTCAGGTGCTTCACGAACGCGAAGAACACTCGAGGCCCAGTTAAATGCAAACTCTAACTTGAGATTTTGTCATTCTACACCATTTTGAAAGCTAGAGCTCGGCCTAGAGGCAATTTTGAAGAGATTTTTTATCCCTACTTCATTGATTAGTGGATTTTAACTTGTTTTGTTATATTTTCATAATCACCCATTAATTTTAAACATTAATCTAAGATTTTCATGGTAGAAATTAGCGATTCGGTAGAATATATGAATTTTTTAAAATTGAGATTTAGACCACAAATTGAGGTTAGATTTCGAATCAAATCACATAACTAAGCTCGGGGGTGAATGGGTAATCGCGTTTTGGTCAGAATCTCGGGTTTTGACCAAGCGGCCCCAGGGTTGACTTTTTTCAATTTCATCAAAGATCAAATCTTTTTCACTCGTGGGTAGTTTCTAAAACTTATTTTGAATTATTTGAACTATATTTGGCTAGATTTGACCGGTTTGGAAGCTAATTCTAAAGGAAAGGCCGTGGTTGAGTGTTGATATTACTTTAGAAAGAGGTAAGTGTTGTGTCTGACATTTACTTGAGAGAATTAGGACTTGTTGGACTATTTGCTATATGAATTGTGTAGGGAAATAATGTATATGCGAGGTGACAAGTGCATATGTGCCGTCATGGGATTTAGCATGCGGGGTTGGTCTATTTATTTCCATATTTTCATTTTTCTATGTTATCTCTTGTATATGCTTTCATTGTTACATGTTCTTACATGACATCTATGATTTACTTGTTAATTGTTATTTAATTGTTACTTGCTTTTATTTGTACATTTCTCACCCAATATCTGCTTACCTGCTACATGCTTCTATTTGCATAACTTGTATATTATCGCTGTCTCATGTTCTACTTGCTTTTTATCGTTCTTATATTATTTGAGGTACTTTATTATGCTATTCCACTTATGTGAGTCATTTATCTATTTCAGTATTATTGTTTTGCCAAGATTTGGGTTTTTGAAGTATTGGTTATTCTCCATTTGTTTTGGTAGTTTCTTGTTGTTCCGCATGTTTCATTTCCCTTCGTGATGATATTACGGAAATATTGGTGTTGAGTTGTTAATGTAGAAAAATTGATGTTGAGGGATAGGGTTGCAAGCCGAATTGATATTGAAATAAATTGATATGGTGGGATTGGGTTGCACGCCACAACGATATTGAAATGATATGATATGATATGAAGAAATAAGGATGGAATATGATATGAACAGATGATGATATGTCGGGATCAGGTTTCGCTCCACAACAGATTTGAGGTGTTGTGAGTTGTTTGTGGACGTAGAGATTGTTCCCAGTATTGTGATATAAGATTTGAGATTTTGTTATGCTGGGGCCCTTCGATATTTGACCTACGGGTCCGGTTATTTGACTTTACTGTTTTATTTCTATTTCCATTTTTGTTATTATTATTATTTCGTACAAGTTATTTGTGAGTGACTTGCCATAGCCTCGTCATTAGTTCGTCGAGGTTAGGCTCGGTACTTACAGAGTACATAGGGTCGCTTGTACTCATGCTACACTTATGCATTTCTTATGCAAATACCAGTGTTGGTTCCATCGACGTGTAGAGGAGATCTTGCCCGGACCGGCTATCAGCAGGAGACTTGAGGTAGAGCTGCTGGCGTTCGCAGCCCTTGATGTTCCCTTCCATTCTGTCTTTACTATTTACCTTATTTCAAACAATTGTATTTTGCTTAGACTTTATCTGTAGCACTCTAGATGCTCATGTATTTGTGACTCCAGATTTCTGGGATATGTTTAGTTTACACTACATGCTATTTATCATATCCATTTCAGACTATCACATGTTACTATTATTAATATTTTGATTTAAATATTTAAAACCGGTTCAGTAAGCTAACATTGGCTTACCTAGCAAGTAAAATGTTAGGCGCTATCACGGTCCCGAGGTTGAGATTCCGGGTCGTGACATGTAATATGAGTACAACCGATCTCATGTACTCAGCAATTATCATAACTAACCTCGGCGAGGTAATAGTGGCAAGTAGTATTAATGATACTTGCTAATAACATGTTCAATTCATATATCTCACAAGTACATAGCAAAAAAAACATTGTCATGTTATAAATCACAGATAAAGCCTTCTCGGTGCCCAAAGATAACGTAACATGCTCTTATACTGTTGACAACCAAGCATATAGAGAAGATATGCATCCAATACCATTAAATCATCAAACTTTCATATAGAGAAGATATGCGCGATCAAACAAGTCTAGTCACACGGATTCACATATAGAGAAGATATACATCGTGTCTCATCTCATCATGTAAGGTGGTATGTAGAGAAGATATGCATGAAGGCATGTATACATTCCGGAGCTAGCAAATAGAGAAGAGATGCAGCAAAATCATGTATACATCCAAGGAAATTACAAGTAGATAAGAAATGCAATAACCAAAATAAACACGGGCCAGTTTTCCTCATACCGCATGTATACCATCAAGAGAGAAACATGAAAGAGTGATCCACAACTTATCCAAAAATACACCTGAGCCACTCGGGACCCTGTCCAAACACACCAACCAATCCCAAAGCATAATATGAACTTACTCGAGGCTTCAAATCGCCCAAATTAACATCAAAACAACGAATAGCACCTCAGTTCAAGCCTAAGGAACTATTTAACTTGTAACTTCTAAAACTCATGCCGAACCATACCTAATCAACTTGGAATCACCTCAAATTTCGCACACAAGTTTCAAATGGCATAACAAACCTATTCCAACTTTCAGAACAACAATCCGAAACTGATAACATTGAAGTCAACTCCCGGTCAAACCTATGAACTTTCTAAACCTTCAAATTGCCAACTTTCACCAATTAGAGCCAAAACCTTCTAGAAGCCCTCCAAATGCAAATTCGAGCATACACCCAAGTCCAGAATCACTATCCGAACCTAACAGAACCATCAAAACTCTGATCCAAGGTCAAATACGCAAAAGTCAAAGTTGGTCAACTGTTCCAACTTAAAGATTCCAAATTGAGAATTATTCTTCCACATTAATCCCGACCTACTCGAAAATGAAAATCGATCATACACTCAAGTCATAATACATCATATGAAGCTAGTCAAGATATCAAACTACTAATTGAAATACTAATGCATAAAATGGCCGGTTGGGTCGTTACATTCTCCTCCACTTAAATATATTTTCTTCCTTAATCGTGCCAAGAGTCGTTTCAAAGCCATCAAATCACAGTACCATGGGTGATCCCACATCACCCCAATCCATATAAGATCGACAACACAAGCTAACTGAAGATCTTTACTCCTGGCGTAGATGCTCAAACTCCCTATACAACTCCTCTCTGCGATTCTGTCGGATAAACTTCTCTAAGAAGAGAACTAAGAACTGATGCCATGTAAGTGGTGCTGCGCCAGCTGATGCCATGTACGTGAAAAGCATAGACGTAATAGTAACAAATCAAGTAGGAAACATAGATATGATAGTCACAACACAAGTAGGAAATATAGATGTAAACCAAGTAGGAAACATTGTTGTGATAGTAACAAACAAGATATGAAACATAGATGTAACGGCAACAAACCAAATAGGAAAAATAAATGTGATAGTAACAAACCAAGTAGGAAACATAGATGTAAACAAAGTAGAAACATTTATGTGATAGTAACAAACAATATAGGAAACATTATCTAATGGTAACAAACCAAGTAGGAAACATAGATGTGTTACAAATCAAGTAGGAAACATAGATGTAAACCAAGTAGGAAACATTAATGTAATAGTAACAAACAAGATATAAAACATAGATGTAATGGTAACAAACCAAGTAGCAAACGTAGATGTGATAGGAAAGTATATATATAACACCGACAAACCAAGTAGGAAACATAGATGTGATAGTAACAAATAAAATAGAAAATCATATTGGAGCAACCAAGGAATAATGAATTTATTTATCTAATAAATGAATAAACATAAACGTAAAGTCCAACTCCCATCCTCTCCGCACAGAGACAACCAATGTGCTATCCTCATACATATCGTACGGAAATATCTATCGTGCAAAATATCGCTCCAAGGCCCTAATCATGATATTTAATATGAATAAAGAAGCTAAAGTAGCACTGTACTAACAAGTCTAGATATGAGTTCGTGGTATAATGCATGATTACGGTCAATTCAAGTATATCAAGAATTTCAAGATTAGCCTATCATGCTCATTTAACAAGTCATAGGCTTAAACGCGGTTTCTAGCATGGATTATTGTACTCATATAGTCTTAGAAGCAAATGAGACATATATCAAGAAGATCAAAAAGTTCAACAAGGCTTAAAGAATCATCTAATCTACCCCGATCATGGATAACCCTGCCACATGTAGAGCTGGGATTTGATGAAGCAATTCCATATGGGCTGCAATCCAAAAGGGAAAAATGTAAGGCAGAGTGAGAACTATTAATCCAGAAGCAAAAATCTTAGGCAAGAAAAATACTTACGTCTGTCGTTCCACCTCTTCGAGAACATACAATCACAAACCTAAAGTACAATTCCTTGTCATGGTCATCCTTCGTGTTTGCGATAGCACGCTTATCGCAGTTTCAAAGAGTGAAAACACCACCCCAAAAAAGGTATGGAGAGTAGATATGGAGGAGATGACAGAGTGAAAACTCAACCTTGGAAAATTTGTCCATTCCCGTAGGCAAGCAATGAACCTCCATATGCTCGGGCCTACTTAAGCCAAACAAAATTTGAAGTGTTGTACAAATCTAGAATTGCAGAGTCAATTGCTGAAAACCCAAGAGTAAAAGGGTATGTGTACACTAAAGAAAAATCAGCCCGATAATTGATAATTCGCTTTCCTTGCTGGGAGGTTTGGATATCAATGTTAGGGTTCCAACGACACTTATCTCGAGGGAGAGGAGATGTTCTTGTTGAATAACAGAAGGAAAGTTATACACATGAGTATTACGTCTCCCAGTTTGACCAACTGTCTTATTCCATGTATTGCAGTCTTTAGCGATATTGAGAAGATTTGGCAATATCTCTGTGGCTAAAGGTTTAGTAAGGTCTTTATATTTGATTTTCTTACCCATAGAAGATTTTTTGGGTTTCTTCTTCGTCCTTCTTATCGAAGAAGTTAATTCCATTGGGAGTTCACTACAATGGTAATTCATCTTATGGTGAAGTTAGGACTAAGAGAAGAAGAATCCTCAATTATTAAAAAATTAATGTTTTGAGAATCCATGATTTTTCAATATAGGAATTGCAGAAAAAGTTCTTAGAATTTGAGAGAATTGCTAAGAAATAAAGTATAAGGGAGCTAAGAAGTTGAAAAGTGAGAAAATAGGGAAAAAAGATTCATATTTATAAACATAAACCTGACCTTTTAGAACCGTTGTCATCAAGTCGACAAATTCGAAAACGTTGCCAGGAAGTCATGGTACCATCATTACTTTGGGAACTACTGTGAATGCAGAACTAATCAAAAATTGCCACTTGTCTCAAATATTAAATAGAAGCTGCAAACATCACCCTAGTCACTGTCTATGTCACTTTAAATTCGGAATGTAGAGATCAGATAAGATCCTTTTTCTCGCTAATTAAGAGTCTTAATCATGATCTTCTTCCCACCAAGAATTTTCTACTTTCCAGAAGTTCCTTGAAGAACTATCCAGAAAGTGGGAGGTATATATGTATTAGTAAAAAATGGACTTAACACATGTACCATTCAGAAGTGAACATGTGAAAAGTATTGTCTAGTCAGCCTATGAAATAGCTAGAATATATAACTAGGAAGTCAAAAAATCGATGATAGATAAAAGATTCCTCGAAAGATCAACGAGAGAACTCCGAAAGAAAGTCGAATCTCCGGAGAATTTATAAATGATTGTGTAATTCACGTATAAGAAAGATAGCAGATCAACAGGCGCCAAAGTATCTGGGATTCATTATTTACTCTATGGTTACAAACCTAACATTAACCCAGAAAATCATTCAAATAGCCAAATTAAATGAGTTTAACGGCAGCATGATCCAAGAAAATGACAAATCCGTTTCACCATTGTAAAAACTAACATTTGTTCATTTCAAGAGATAATTTGTAACTACAAAGATTACTATCAAATTAGAATCCCAACTATTTTATTCTGACAGTCTTACAATTTTTTTGTATCAAGCTTCGAGCATTTAGGTCTCCAGTGAATATCAAACAACATTTTTTACCCTTCTTGCTTTACGATTCATTGCTTTATTTCCTATTTATCATAACTATTTAGCTGTTTTTAGATTGAATTTGTTGATTTTAGCCTACAATTATAAATTTAATTATTTTATCCTAATAACTAAATTTTAGGTTAAACAGAGCCATTTTACATCTTAAAGATGCATAATAAAGAAACATTTCACTAGTGGAAAGCCCTAGCTTAAAATACAAAATAAAGAGTGAAATGGATTGAGAGTTGAGATGGAGATTCAAATCTCATTAGTAGCATAAAGTATCCCGTTTCCCTTTCTCTTCTTCCCTCTCCTAATGTAATAATTTTTTTTTAAAAAGTATAGAGTGAGAGGTAAGAGTACAAGGCTAAATACAACTCTCCCAAAACCCGAGTGTCACAACTACTCACAAGCATCTAATAAGAGTACAAGATCTCAACCGAATACAAAATTTGTCCTAAAATGACAAAAATAGAAAGACATATATAAAGAGTAGGGAAGGGAGACTCCATGCACTGTGGATCAGATCAAGCAAGCAGCTCACCACAGAGTCTCCTAAAAGCACTCCTACTCTACTAGATGAATACCTCCAAAACCAGTCTCATAACCTGCACAATATATGCAGAAGTATAGTATGAGTACAAAATCACTATTTTCAGTAAGTATGAAGTCTAACCTAGAAAGAGTAACGGCGAGAGGTCAATAGTCGAACCTACTAACAGCTCAATAATCATAAGAGGCATAAACAACATATGGAATAAAGCTTGATATTATTAATCAAATCTACCAATAGAAGCACAATAAGGTGGTATATAGACATGCTTTACAAACAAGAGATATCACACAATATCAGATATCTCCAATCTTTGACAATCATGATTTGAGTCAATTGACAGTCATATAAATAGAAGAGTCACTGCACGAGTCTAAGCTACTAATGCATGCTCACTGCACCCTTATCTGGGACTTCCCGTCAGTTGATTTAATGATTTATGATTTGCGGGGATGGGTGGTTTGGATTTCGAGAGATTCGGGAGTGATTTGGAACACTTGTTCCTAACTAGGGGCTTAAAGCTAGAAAAATTGATAAAATTAAATATTATGGGTAAACGATCTCGTGTTGGTGATTTTAAGGTTCCAATAGGTTCGTATGATAGTTTTGGACTTGAAAATATGTTTGGTTCGGGCCGTGTGACCCAAGGTTGATTCGGCACTTCTAGTCGAAAGTTGGAATGTTGAACTTAAGAAAGTTTTGGATTTTTAGTTTGATGCTTGGTTCTTAGTTTTTATGTTGTTTTTTGTTTTTTGAGCCTTTGGACAAGTTTGTATCAGGTATACGGACTTGTTATGATGATTGAACGAGGCCTCGGGGGGATCGAACAAGTTTCAGGGTGGTTTTGGAGTATTTTTTAGAACAAGTTAATTTACTTTGATGTCTGGTGCAGCTACACCTGCAGTGCTATGGTCGCACACGCGAAAGGGCCTAAGGCTGGCCAACTTCGTTGTCACGACTCAAAAATCCACCTAATAGTAATAGCACCTAACCCCACCCACTAGGTAAACCAGTCAACACAACTAATCAATAAATAAAATAGTTGAGTTTCCAGACATTAACCCAAGGATTGGTAGTACAAGTCATGAGCCGCAAAGATTTAGATTTACAAAGATGGTAGGAATATAAATACAACATCTATTTGGGATATACATAAACAGAGTAAGAGCCTAAAACTACCTAGGACTAGAGGTAGCTATATCCTAAAAGCAAGTACTTCTCCAATGCTTGCTCCTGTCATCCTCAGCATCTCAACTCAGTGATCTGCATGCAAGATGCAGAAGTGTAGTATGAGTACAACCGACCCCATGTACTCAGCAAGTATCATAACTAACCTCGGTGAGGTAATAATGGCAAAAACTATTAATGATACTCGCCAATAACCTGTTCAGTTTACATATCTCACAAATACACAATAAAAAATATTATTAAGACATTAATCACAGATAAAGCCTTCTCGGTGCCCAAAGATAACATAACATGCTCTTTTTCAGTTAACAATCCAGCATACAGAGAAGATATGCATCCAATATCATTAAATCATCAAACTTGCATCTAGAGAAGATATGCACGATTCGACAAGTCTAGTCACACAGATTCAATTTATAAAGAAGATATGTATCGTATCTCATCTCATCAAGTAAGGTGGCATATAGATAAGATATGCATAAAGACATGTATACACCCCAAAGCTGGCAAATAGACAAGAGATGCAGCAAAAACATGTAAACATCTAAGTAAATTGCAAGTAGAGAAAAAATGCAATAACCTAAACAAACACTGGCCATTTTTGGTCATACCGCGTGTACACCATTAAGAGGGAAACCTAAGAGGGTGACCCTAGGGGGATGGATCCTTATCCACACACTACAAGATAACTCATGTGCAATATATAACCACCGCACGGACAACTCACGTGCTATCAACCAGTCCATGTCACACAGAAAGCATACACAAAATACATGTACATAAATAATGGATATCAAATTGCATACTCATAGATTGATATAAGTGACATGCTAAGGTGTAGGCATGTGCGAAGTGTACAACCATGGTTCAAACTAGGCGATTATTCCACAAGAATAGCGATTAACATGTTTGGATAGGAGATCAACCAACAATAATCTCTAACCATGATTCAATTATCTCATAGGGAGTACAATATAAGAAACATGGTAACATGAAGCTTAGCAATCAATTCAAGGTGTATAATAGCCTAATCACTACCCCGAGCATGGATAATAAGTGCAAAATCAAAGAGAAAGAATTTAAAAATGATATGACCAAGTCTGACTCAGAGTGCCTACGTATCCAAATGAAATCAGGTCAAAACATAGTTCAGTTACAATAAGTGACTGAATCCGATGTGGATTACTGACGTATTCCTACAGAGGAAAATCAACTCATGGCGTAGTTTCGAGTATATGGAAATGATCTTTGGATTTTATATTACAAATGGGACCGGACCCTACGAGGGTTGCCTACGTATCCCACCAATTGAAAGTCTGGTCGAGTGTAGTTTTGTGTACACAAAAACCTAACTTGATTGTCTTCAAATGTAGTACTTCTTGATTGCGTCTGAATTGATGGACTTTGTGCTCACCCTGTCATCCATTTATAGTAAGATCAATGCTCCTCCGGAAAGTATTTGATGGATCATATACACACCAGGCCAATTTGGCATGAACTTTCCTTTAGCATCGTGTTGTTGGGGAAATACCTTCTTTAACACCAATTTCCCCGGTGCAATTGCCGAGGTTTCAATTTCTTATTGAACACCTTGGTCATACTATTTTGAATAAGTTGACCATGAAAAACTGCGTCCATTCTCTTCTCATCAATGAGCATCAGTAGTTCCTGCCTGATACGTATCCATTCTGCATCATCTAGCTTAGCTTCTTGAATTCAAGGAAGGTATTTTGACTTCTACGAGTACTATTGCTTTCATACCATACACTAATGTGTATGGAGTTTCTCCAATAGACGTTCTCACTATAGTGCGATAGCCAAGTAGTGCAAACGACAGCTTCTCATGCCATTTCCTGTGGTTATCCACTATCTTTCGCAAGATCCTCTTTATATTTTTGTTTGGTGCTTCGACTACTCCATTCATCTGTGGTCTGTAGGCTGTGGAGTTGCGATGGACAATTCTGAACTTCTCGCAGATTTCCCTCATGAGGTCACTATTGAGGTTGACTGCATTGTCAGTTATAAGTGACTATGTGATCTCGAGTCGGCATACTATGTTGTTACGGATGAAATCTGCTACCACTTTCTTTGTAATGGCCTTATGCATTGAAGCTTCGAGCTATTAAGTGAAGTAATCAATAGCCACCAAGATGAAATGATACCCTTTTGATGCGGCCGATTCCATGGCTCCAATCATATCCATGCCCCAGGTGGCAAACGGCCAAGGAGAACTCATCACATTTAGCTCATTTGGTAGAACTCGAATGAAATCCCTGTGAACCTGACACTGATGACATTTTTGCACATAGCGAATGTTATCTTCTTCCATAGTCATCCAAAAATATCCTACCCTCAGAATCATCTTGGCTAAGGTGAAACCATTCATGCGAGGTCTGCATGTCTCTGCATGTATTTCTTCCAACAACTTTGTTGCTTGTGCAGCGTCCACACATCTTAACAGACCCAAGTCTGGGGTCCTCCTGTATATGACTTCCCCGTTAAGTAAAAAGTGGTTTTTCATTCTTCTTAGTGCCCGCTTCTGACAATTAGTAGCACTCTCTAGGTACTCTCTTTTCACAAGAAACCTTTTGATATAATAATACCAAGGCTCACAATCTGGTCCTTCATCTACATGAAAGAAATATGCATGTTGGTCTCGAGTTTCTATGTCAATGGGGTCAATGTAATTCTATCTGGATGTTGAATCATGGATGATAATGTTGCAAAAGCGTTGGCGAGTTCATTTTGGATTCTGGGAACATGCCCTTATTCGATCTTGGCAAAATTCTTACACAATTCCTTCACACAATGCACGTACAGAAGAATCTTGACGTTCTTAGTAGTCCATTTTCCCTAGACATGGTGGATCAACATATTAGAGTCTCCTATAACTAAAAGTTCTTTGACGTTCATATCAATCGCCATCCTGACCGCAAGGTACACGCTTCATATTCTGCCAAATTATTTGTACATGGGAGCCTTATCTTGGCCAAAATTGGGCAATGTTGTCCTGATTCCAAGACTGTCCCGATCCCTACTCCCTTGAAGTTTGAAGTTCCATCGAAGAACATCCTCCATCCTGCGTGAATAGTACTTCTTTGTCTGAAAAAAGGTGGTAAGTGGCATGTATTCTATCAACTAGGTTTTTTACGAGGTGATCGGCCAGAGCTTATCCTTTAATGGCTTTCTGCGTCACATACACAATGTCAAATTCACTAAGAAAGATCTGTCACTTTGCTATTTTTCCAATAAGCATAGGTTTCTGAAAGATGTACTTGAGCGGGTCCACTCTGGAGATCAAGTATGTGGTGTATGTTGACATGTAGTGCCTCAATTTCTACTCGATCCAAGTTCAAGCACAACAGATTCGCTCCAACAAGGTGTATCTGGCTTCGTTGGCATGAATTTCTTGCTTATATAGTAACTGGTATGCTCCTTTCCTATCTCGTCATGTTGTCAACACGCATTCGAACGCATTGTCTAATATAGATAGATCTAGAAACAATGGCTTTCTCGGTTTGGGAGGGACCAATACAAGTGGGCTAGACAGGTACTCCTTGATTCTATCAAAATTTTTTGGCACTCTTCTGTCCATTTTGTGTCGGTGTCTTTCTTCAATAACTTGAAAATTGGTTCGCAGATCACTGTTGATTGGGCTATGAATCGGCTGATGTAGTTTAGTCTTCTGAGGAAAGTCATCACCTCTTTCTTAATTTTAGGATGAGGCAAGTCTTGGATGGCCTTAGTCATTGAGGGATCCAACTCTATCCCTTTCCTGCTAACTATGAAACCAAACACTTTCCCAGTGGGAACTCTGAATCCACACTTTGTAGGGTTCAACTTCAAATTGTACTTTCGCAACCATTCAAATAAGTTCTGCAGGTCGCTTAAATAATCCGCACTCTTACACGATTTGATGATGAAATCATCCATGTATACTTTAATTTTCTTGTGGATCATGTCATGAATAGTCATAGCTCTCATGTAGGTGGCACCGATATTCTTGAGGCCAAATGACATGACTCTATTACAATAGACTCCTCATGGTGTGATGAATGCTATTTTCTCTGCATCCTCCTCAAGCATCAAGATCCGGTGATACTGTGCGAAGTAATCCACGAACGACTGTAGATCGTTCTTTGCATAGTTTTCAATAAGGATGTGGATATTTGATAGAGGAAAGTCATCTTTGGGACTGGTTTTATTGAGGTCTCGATAATCCACACATATCCTGATTTTTCCATCCTTCTTAAGTATCGATACTATGTTGGCCAACTAGGTGGGGTAGTTTGTGACCCTTCACACATTTTCCTCTATTTGCTTAGTGACTTCTTCTTTCATCCTCAGGCTCAAATCAGGCTTGAACTTTCTCCGCTTTTGTTTAACTGGTGGTCTGGCAGGATAGATGTCCAGTCGATGCGAGACAATGTCAGTACTTAGCCCGGGCATGTTGTCATACGACCAAGCGAACTCGTCAATGAATTGATAGAGTAGTTCCATCAACACTCGCTTTTGTTCGGCCTTTAGATGGATGTTGATTCGAGTTTCCTGCACTTCTTCTTCATTTCTGGGATTGATTACATCTATCTCCTCAAGATTGGGCTTTTTCTGACTTTCAAAATGTTCAATTTCCTACGGTAGATTCTCTGGCATCATGCTTTCATCATACCCCTCGTAATCCGGCTCATTATTCGCTGTTTGTTTGAGGGTTTCGTTACATGTCATAATCATGGGGTGAGATTCTTTATAAATTTGATTACTGAAAAGAAAAGGCGAGTATTGATTAAATTAAAAACAAGTTTTCATAATATATTAAAGAAGAACAAAAGTTTTATTTCATCGAAACGAACGTCTTAGCATTCTAAGAGGCAGTTTAACAAAAAAGCATCGACATGATTCAAGCCTCATTTGATCATGCAATTTCAAAATTACTATAAATCCACACTACCAAGACTCCACGCAAACCAGATATGGACAGGCTTTCCAGTTCCAGAAGATCTCTCCTGGTTCGGCATCCTAAATGGTCGGTGTCTTGATATCAGCTTTATTGCAACATTCCTCGATCATTACCACAAATAACCTATCAATCCTTAGCTCAGAACATGCTCTAGCACAAAAACCTTCTTCACAGGGTCAATATTTTGAACTCTTCCAATTTGTAGGCTGATACCTCAAGCCGGCAGTACCCTTTTGTTGCTTCATTTGAATTGGCTAATTTATCCCATTTGACCTGGATCCTAGCCCAGATCTTGGCTTATACCAATATTTCATCATCTTCCTTATCACCATCCCTAACCCATGTGGTGATTTTATGTTGTTGAACCATTCGTTCTTCTCCGTTTTCACTGTGTTCATAATCTCGACCGCATGGAAGGTGACCCCATCAAGTCCTTCTATAAAAGGAACTACGTGTTCTGAATAGGTGGGATGACTCCATTTTACATGAATCACTATTTCTTGGGAAACCCAATCAAACTTCCTGCATTGATATAGGGTGGAAGGAACTGCTCTTGCCATGCGTATCCACGTCCTCCCTAGTAGCAATTTGTAGGAGGACGAGAAATCCATTACTTGAAATAACACCGGGAACTCAACGGGTCCGACTTGCAAGGCCAGGTAGATTTCCCTAATGATATCCTTCTGCGATCCGTTGAAAGCCCTGACTCTCACATGGTTTTCTTTTTCCTCTCCTATGTGGATACCCAGTTCTCGCAATGTGGAGAATAGGTAGATGTTAACTCTGGATCCTCTAATGACTAGCACTCTTGATATGACCTTGTCGCCACACTTATGTAGAGCTTTGTTGTGATTCACTCCCTTTGAAGGAAGCTTATCCTTTCAAAACAAAACCTTATTGGCCTCTACCATCTTCTCGATGGTCGCAGCTAGTGCCTCACTAGTAGTGTTGTTCTGCAGGCTCACCCCACTCAGTAAATCCATAATAGATATGTGTGCAAGGGTCTTTTTCAGCTGTTCCTCAACAGAGTACTCTTTAACCAACATCTTTCTCTAAAATTATGCCACTTCTACATTTGTTATGTTCCTCCTTTGGTTTTGTTGTCTATTTGGATTTCCCCAGTTCAAATCCTTAGAATCGTAACATCTTCCGGATCGAGTCATTCCATGAGTTGTCACAGTTTCTATTATTTGCCCTTTTCTCTTCGATTAATAGGCCCATGAGACTGCCTTGTAATCATGATTCAAATCTTCTCTGACGGTTGTGGCAGGCCATGGCTGATATATTTGGACCATTACTGGCAGCTTTAATTGCATTGTGATTAATGGGGCCGTTCGAAGGGTTGTCCTTGCTGCTCCAGTATTTATGATGGTAATGATGGTTCCTTTCAAATCATAATCTTCTTCTAGGGTGTTGGCTTCTATATTTTGGTAGTGGGTTAGGGTTCATAGTTGGCGGGGCTGGGGTACACTGGATTGCTCCGCTCTTGATCAAAATTTTAATCTCGTGCCTCATACCGTAGCAATCTTGGGAGTCGTGTCCTTGGACAATTGAATGACATGCGCAATGCTTACTTACATCAAAGTATTTGGTAGGTTAGTTTGGGATTCTTCCTTCTACCGGGTGAATCAGATTGTCTCTTCTCAACCTTTCGAATGGTTAGGCCATAGGTTCGACAATTGGGGTGTAATTCTTGGGATTTCGTGTTTCGAGGTTAGGGCATGGTCTTGGGGCATAAACTGGCCTATTATTTTGATGAGTGGTGGTTTGAACGGGGGCATATAGTAATCGTGTGTTTGGGTATGTGTTGGCTCAGGGTGGGTTGTAATGTGGTTGGGTATTGTAGAGTAGTGCATAAGCAGGGCGGTCCTGATTGTGAGTGCTTGTGGGACATTGGTTGGCTCGAGGAGACAGACCTGTTTGATAAAAAGGGTCAATTCCCGACACCTTTTCTTTCCTATTCTTTGCACTACCAATGGTACCAGATTGTATGGCTTTGCTAGCAGCTTGTAATGCGGCCATGGATTGTATTTTCCCAGACTTGATGCCCTCTTCTAAGAAATCTCCCAGCTTGACCAATTCGGGGAACTTCTAGCCCAACATTACCATCATCTTTTCAATGTGAATTCCTTCCTGGGCACGAATGAAGTATTTTGTCAGTTCACTATCATCCAGTGGGGGTTGTGCTCTAGCTGCTTTTGTCTTCCAACAATGGGCATATTCTTGGAATGACTCAGAAGGTTTCTTTTGTATGTTCACTAAGGCAAATACGTCAGGTGTAATCTCAGTGTTGAACCGGAAGCGATTCATGAAGTCTTTAGCCATATCTTGCCATTTTCTCCAATTTCAGGGATCCTATATGGTATACTAGGTGACCTGATAAAACTCTTGATGAATAATTTCGTTCTTAATTTCTTCTTCCTCCCTACTCCCACCAGCTTGTCACAATAGGCTCTCAAATGGCCGTGGCGATCACCCGTTCATCGAAAATATCAAATTTTGGAGGCTTGTATCCTACTGGCATGTCAACATCTGGATGTATGCACAAATCCTCGTAGTCTTAGCTCTCACTCCCTCGAGCGACCTACAGGTTCTTTATCTGCTTTCTCAAGACCCGTAGTTAATCGGACAATGATTCATCTTCTTTATATCTTGCTTCCTTTTCCATCTCAGCATACTGATCAATCTTGTAAGGCACCCTGACCGGGATAGGAGCAATGAAAGTTAGTTTTTCTGCAGTATATACGGGTGGAACATACCGCTCATGGGCAGATATGTGTGCCACAGGTATGTACTGTGTATGGGTATTTGCAAGGTTGACATTATCACGAGGGGGAGTTTGGACCAAGTTGATTTTGGTTGGGGATTTTGCGGAGTTTGGACATAATTAGGGACGTAAAGGGTATGTATGGGAGGATTTGGTTGATTAGGGGGAGTAACTGGCGGTATAGCTTGAGATATGGCGAGGATTGTGGTGCAAGTAGCAGTAGTCGGGGTAGTGGCAGGTTTCCTGGTTGATGAAGGATAATGGTCAGGGATAGAATCTAGTTATAGGAAGCGGGGTGGTTCTAGGAGCGTCATCACAGCCAGGTGTTCCAGGTCTCAGAGCTGTTGTACTTCCCCTGTCAACAATTATATTTCTTGTTCTAGCCGGGCGACATATTCATCATTCTGAGTTTCTTCTCTTTCTTTGAGCCACCTGGGATATCAATTACTGCCAGAGTATTTTCGGCCAGATTATCTACGACAGCTATCTTTCCTTTCGACCTCAGGTTATAGAGTGGCTCGGCAAGTTTAATTGTCAACACAAATCAACCTCTATTCGGAGAATAAATAATAAAGTAGACAAGCAAGAAAGCAAAACAAAACAACATAGAATTTAGCTTAGGAATGGAACAGATGTAATTACGCAGAGCAATTAGTTCACAAATCGTACAAACGCGTCCCTAAAGCATTAGGGGACCTCTCTTTACCAGAGGTAGGCATATGCAATAAGTATTAACAAAACATCCAAATTATTTTGACGCGTTCAGATTCAGAGCGAAGCTGGATTTCATTGATAATAGATTCTGACGGATACAACATAGCGGTATGGGATTACAAAGTGTATGGTAAATGGTACAAAAGGTAGAAGATAAGTTGTTAAATCCTACAATATGGCCCTTGGCTTTTACAAATGCTACATGAAGATGTCTTATAAAATTTCCCTTTGGAAATTCCGAAAGTACAAGATGGAAACCAACTAGCAACTCAGTTGTCTCTACTGAATCCTCTCTTAGGCATTTTTCCTCCGGGTCTTCATTAGGAACTTCTTCAAACTCCTCCTTGATGTCCTCTCCTTGATATTCGGGCTCTTCCTGCGGGTCCTCTTCTGGCTCATCTTCGGACTCGACCTGCACATACTACACTACGTCGTCATCAATGTCTGGTGGTGGCAGCATATACTCGACTTATCCTAGTACCACTTGCTGGTACATGATAGGGGTGACGAGGTAATGAGGTAAGATCTCATGATATACTTGCAGAGATGCCCTTGAATCTTCCAATCCTACTAACCCCTCTCGGCTGGGCCTAGTCAACTAGATTTCCGCAGAAATCCATGCATTTTGTCCCATGCTCATTATGACCAAATTTCTCCATCCTGGAGTCATCTCACTCTCGGGATTGGGATCTGTCCATTGTAATCATCCTCGAACAGGGCCATCCAGGACCACAAGGGTACATTTTGTACTAGACCAAACTATCTCAAAATTCTAAATGGTGCATAGGGCTGGATCCCTTCTAGTCACATCAACTCAATAAAGTACTTCTCTAGTCCCCTCACTATAGCTCTACCACTCATCCAAGAGAGTTTTCAATTGACAAAGTCTCCGGTAAGGTGGGTCAAACGATCGCGCCATTCTTCATCATGGGGTGCTCCCCAGTGCTTCATCCATTCTTCAGGGGTCCGATTCATATTGCTAGTGCTGACGAAGTAGTCTATGGTCGGCTCTTTCTGAAAGAAGTGCTCTGTCGCCCATACCTGCAGCAGCACGTTGCAACCCTTGAAGAAGTCGTAGCCTCTGGAACATGCTGACAAAACCCTAAACATTTCTACTAGTAGCATGGGGACGAGAGTGACTCTCAGGTTTCCCCAAAATGTGGCAAAAACTAAAGGTGGCACATTAACATTGATATGTCCTTTCCGTTGCAGAAAAACCAAAAGTCCCGATGCAAGAGAGAAGGTCAAGGGGCGGAGGCTCTCCCATGTCTTCCTGTCGAATTGAAACTCCTCGTGATGTAGGTCATAACTCTCCAAATGTCCAAACCTCTCGAACAGTTGATCCAGACTTATCCATACATCCTCGACTTTCCTCAGGTTTCGACTGCTCTTTAATCCTAATGTATATAGGAACCTGTTGCTCCCATGATGACTGGTAGTATGGGTATTCATGCAGCAAACGGTTGTTTGTAAAGCTATTGATCTCCTCAAATATAGGTGTTAGCTCACAATCGACAAATTTGAAGACTGCCTTGGCAGGATCCAAGAATTCGACTAGCAACCTTGTAAGCACCCTGCCAGTCCGGACGTTCATCAGAACTGTTAGTGCTCCCAGGTGTGTCCTAATCCCGTCTCCATGCACCCATCGGATATTTTTCCACCATTTCTTCAATTTTTGAGGTAATCCTATGATCATGCTAATGTCGGGATCATTGCGGTTGATTTCCATCTAAAAGAAAAGAAGACGACTAGGTAAATGTGTTGTTCCGAATCCTTAGTGACTTAATTTGGATTAATTTGTTACTTCACAGAAAGCATGTTGTTAGGTGCATAACCTTTTGACAATAGGGAGGTCTTCTTATTTGTGAGTCAATGCCGGGGATCAACTCACCAAAGGTGTATGCAGCATGACCTATATTTTCTAATAGTAGAATGTTCCCTAAACATTTGGAGTGGTATTGAACAACTGCGAGACGACATGTGAGTTGACCTCATATGTCGTTCTCTGAGACTAAAGAGTTTTAAAAGAATGTTCGGAGGAGTGAAAAAATAACCCTCGCACGACTTGTGTGTGATTGTGTATACGTCCAACACTCAAAAGAAAAGTGCAATGATAGTGTATAAAAGCAGTAACAGGTAATCACAATAGACTAGTGATAATATTGTTGATAAATCAAGTAAACACGAAGTCTCAAGTTATGGAAACACATAAACATATAATGAAGTGTTAAACAAATAAACAAACATCCTTTAGTATTAGAATTTTTTAGAATAAGTCTGCTTAGGTCAGAACCTAAAATTTCCCCAGCAAAGTCGCTATGTTGTTGCACCCTACTTTGCACAGGTCAAAACAAAACACAACTTACGATTCTTTTGAGGTTAATAAAAATAAGGAGTCGCCACCTAATATTTAAAGGTATATCAGGGTATCTATAAGTCGGATAAAGATCAACATCTTAATGGTCTGCATAACCAGTAGGAATCTAGGTAAGGGTTATTCAGGTTATTCTAAAGGGAAGGCGTTAGGCATCCTTTAAAATATACACTAAGGCAATTCCTTAAACTTAGTCTAAAATATGGGAGGGGGGGGGGAATTATTTATATTCTAATCTATCAATGGCTTAAGGTTGTTAAGTGAGGTTGTGTGAAAACTCAAATGATTAGGTACTTAAGTGTTAGTCTTGTTTAAAATATTTTGGGAAAAAAATAAGTTGATAGTGTTCACATAAACACGTATGTAATTAGGGACTATATTATAAACTATTTCCGAAATAGCAGAAGTTGTTTATGATATAAATAGGTAGTCAAAACTATGAGTTTGTAACAATACTTAACCCTAAGATTCATGTAAAATATATACCTCATACGTGTTTAAAGTAGTTTGGGGTAGGCCATTTGACTTCCAAAATAACTTTGTCTTTGTAAAAATCAGATTCAAGCATATGTTCTTCCTGCGCGTCTTTCTTCCAACTCTAGTTTTCCTAAGCGATCAATTGAACTCTTAATATAGTTATCTCACTTATTTTTATCTAATTCTGCAAATACCTCAAACAAAATTCATTAGAAAAAACAACGGGTGAACTTCATTGTTAATCAGTCAACATGTACTCAAGTTTTAGTGGTTGCTAATCTTGTAAAGTGAAAATTACCTTAATTGTGTTTGCCTTTATCCAACATGACTAGTTACGTTGAAATTATTCTCTAGCTAATCTATCAAAATAAAATGGATGAGAATATAATATCGGTGTCAGTTTTTCATAACACAAGTATATAAATGAACTAATAATGGCAGTAGTGTAAAGTGAGGAGGCTAGACTCTTTGTAATGGACTGATAAAGCATCAGGCCCACTCATTTTAAATCAGCAGCAGACATCAACAGGATCGTGATAAGGATAGCAGCAGCCCAATTCATTCGAACTTGGGCCAAAGTTCAAGGTGAACTCTGCTGGCCCAAGTTGCTTTATAACGATCCGATCTGTCGTTTTGAGCATTTGCACTTTGCTCGGTAATTTGAGGGCATAAGTAGTATAATGTATCGTTACTTGTGTGAATCGCCGGTTTTGGTTTTCAGGATTATTCATAATCGATATGGAAGGATGAATTTCATTGTTGAAGCTTTAAGTTGAAAGAGTTAACCAAATTTTACTTTTGTGAATTTGACCCCGGACAGAGTTTTGATGGTTCCATTAGGTCCGGATGGTGATTTTGGACTGGAGCGTATGCCCGGATATGCATTTCGATATTTCTAGAAAGATTCGGTATTAATTGGCGAAAGTTAGAAATTTGAACGATTGGAAAATTCATAAGTTTGACCGAGAGTTGACTTTGATGATATCAGGTTTATATTGTAGTTCCGGGAATTGAATAGCTTTGTCATGTCATTTGGGACTTATGTGCAAAATTTGAGTTCATTCCGGGTTGATTTGATATGTTTCGGCGCGCGTTTTGGAAGTGGAAAGTTCAAGTTTATTCATATTCGAATTGAGGTGCGATTCATTGTTTCGATGTTGACATGCATGATATGAGGCCTCGAGTGGGTCCACGTTAACTTAAGACTAGTTGGTATATTCGGACGGGGTCCCAAGTGGCTGGGAAGAGTTTTGGACGAGGTTCGAATCGTTTGGATCATTGTTGGCTAAAGCTGCTGGTGGCAGGATCTGGTGTGATCGTACCTGCGGCTGGTTTGCGCAGGTGCGATGGTAGGATTCACAGAAGCGAGGTGAGAGCTGAGTGAGGAAGATCGCATATGCGGAGATTGAGGCACATCTATGGTCGCGCAAAAGCAATGTCCATGGGCGCAGAAGCGAGATTGAGCATAGAAGCAGGATTTTGCACCACACCTGTGCGTGCGCAGAAGTGGGGAAAGTCTCGCAGGCACGGAACGTGGTCTTCAGAGAGGCTTCGCAGAAGCAAAGTTGTTCTGCAGAAGCGGAGGTAGCAAATGCGACAATGTGAACGCTTAAGCGAAATTTGCTGGGCAGAAGCTATAAAATCGAGTGTTTTGGTTCTTTTATCATATTTTGAGATTTGGGGCTCGAATTGAGGCGAGTTTTGAAGCAATTTTCATCGTGTGAATTGGAGTAAGTGTTCTACACTCGGTTTTGATTATATTTCGCGAATATATCTTCATTTTTCGCAATTGGTTGATGAATTCAAAAGAGAAAATTGAGGATTTTTGTCTAAAATTTCATGAAGTGACCTTTTGAGTTTTGAACATCTATTTGGAGTCGGATTTGAGTAAAACAAGTATGGTTGGACTCGTAATTGAATGAGTTGTCGGATTTTATGAGTTTAGTGGATTCCGAGGTGCGAGCCCGGGTTTGACCTTTTGGTTTAATTCTGGCTTTGATTAAAGATTCGACCTTTATCAGTTGGAGGATTCAATCTTTTGATTAAAGGTTTCCTTGGGCTTCATTTGATGCATTTGAGTTGCTTTTGGCTAGTTTCGAGTCATTCGGATGTCAGTACACACGAGATGGCATTTTGGAGCATCGTTTGGCTTGCTCGGTATTTGATTTGGCTTGTTCGAGGTAAGTTACTCTTCTAAACTTGGTGCTGAGGTATGAAACCTCGAGTCACATGTTATGTGATTGATGTCGAGGTGACGCGCATGCTAGGTGATGGGCGTGTGGGTGTGCACCGTGTGAATTGTGATTTAGTCGATTCCAATGGAACTGTGTAGCTATCTTATCTGAACACTTTTACTGAAGTCTATATGTTAGAGCACTCGAGCTGTAATTTATACTAGAAATCATGTCTAGGTTATATGCTTATCCTGTTGGGGCCCACTGAGGGTCATTTCTGTTGTTGGGTTATTTGTTTACATTGCAATTACGTACTCATTCATATACATTCCTTTGCATATTATATCTCAGTCTCTGTTACTATTTATTGATACATCACATCATCATTTAGGGCTGATTTTTCATGACATTATGAGCCTGGGAGACTGGAGAGATTGATGACTGAGTGAGGCCGCGGGCTTGATTGTGAGGATATTGATACTATAGCACGCGAGTTGTCTGTGCGAATCCATATATTGATACTATAGCACGTGAGTTGTCTGTGCGGATCCAGATATTGATAATATGGTGCGTGAGTTGTCCGTGCAGCACGTAAGTTGTCCGCGCGGATCAGGCTTTATTGATTCATGCCAGGATTTGGCTTATTATAGCGCTTGGGCTGGAACGACCCCTCCGGAGTCTGCACATCCACAGTCGGCGCAGTTGCTAGCAATTAGTACGTTTGGGCTGGATCTGCCCTGTACAGTACTGATTGACTGAGTGTGTCGAGTTATTAAGGGTGATGAGTGAACAATGTGAGACAGTGAGATTGAGTACTCTGAGAGTGTGAGTACCTGAGTTCATCACTGAGATGCATTGCATTTGACATGCGCACTTGAAATGCTTGCATAGAGATGCATTTCCTTCTGCTACTCGGTTTTGGTGACATTCATGATTTCACCTGTATATTGACATGTAGGCATAGTGATGTATTTTCCTCATGCTATCTGAAAATGAAACATCTTATTTATTGTTGAATGGTTTTTGGGAGAATCACAGTTTTCAAACTTACTCATATGTTTTTGGTGTTTTGGCGAAGGATTTAGGATTTAATGTTATACTTGAAAAGCATGCATATTTTTCGTAACTGTGAACTAGATGAGCATCTTATCTCCGAGTTATTTTCTTGCACCAGTTTTATTATATTGCTATGAGTTGTGGCTGGTTATTAGAGTTGGACCCTGACCCATGTCCCAGCTCGTCAATACTTTCAACCTAAGGTTAGGTTTGTTACTTATTGAGTACACGTATTCGATTGTACGCATACTACACATCTGCACCTTGCATGCAGATGTTGGATGTTGATGTTGCTGTGTACGGCGGGAGCTGGATCGAAAGATGTACCAACATTCTAGTTATGGCTATCACTAGTCCTTGGTAGCATTAGATTCGAGTTCTGTTCATTTACATTTCAAATAAATGTTGTAATTATTTCAATTTAGTTTCTTAAAGAAATATAAATCTTAGATGCTCATGATTTGTACTACCGATCCTTGGGAAATTCTTTGTATAATAGTTCAATTGTATTACATTTCTTCTCTTAATAAATATCATTTGAACTGGTTTATTATTAATTGGCTTACCTAACGGGTTGAGTTAGGTGCCATCATGACTAATTGAATTTTGGACCGTGACATGCTCATGCAAAAGGAGAGAAAATCCAATTAGTACTCGCACATAAGGAATAAAGGCAGAAAAATGTACAATAAATAATACATAATTGTAATCCTAAACAAACAAGGAAAGTTAGACTAATATTTGTGATAATCCTCCAAAGATTAATCAAAGTCAAGAACTATTGACCTCTAGAAAATTATACCTCCTCACAAGGTTTTCCTTTGATCCCCTGACACTTTAGAGTTCACAAAAGATATCAAGGTCTCCGAGCAGTGCTTGTGCCATGAGGACCCCTTGTAATTAGGTTAACTCCTCAACAAATACCAATAGCTATTAATCCTTGTTCCTCGATGGAGGTTTAAGCACAAATATAGTTGACTTATAAGCTTAACAGACAAATTGATCAACCAAACTCAATCACTCATCACAACTTGTAAGTTTCTATTTTAAGGTACATGGAATTCAAAGTAATGCCTCAAATCATCTCAACAGAATAGTATTTGAAACTAAAGGACTCATTTAAGCAAAAAAAAAACTCACAACAGGCAGATCCTCTTAAGGAAACAAAACAATAGGCATAGCTCACTTAACTTCAGATTTCTATTGTTATCAATAAACCAAACATAGTCAAAAGGCACATGGTACAGAAAAATGCTACCAGTGGTCATGGGATCTCATGAACTCTTCAAAGGGCTTTTAAAGTCCAGAATAGTACTTACAACCATTTGCATGTAGTGACACATACAATTCCTTTGAGATTGCTGTCTTTAAACATGACTGTTAAAATGGAGTTTACACTAGGACGACCCATCACAATTTGCCCTTATAGGCATGCTTTCTATATTAGAGATGATTTCAAGATAGGTCTTCAATACTGTCCTAAGTTATTTAAGCACATACTTAAGCAGAGCATTGAACACTCTTAAAAGCTTTAGCAGAGATTCCTCCCTCATCCAGTAGATACATAACCATGTGGTTCATTCATTAAGATTCAACTTGGATAAGGTATCTTATTAAGGTCAAACAAGTCATCGAACAACATAACAATGACTTTCATCACATAAACATGGCTTTGCACATGATAAGTCTAACCTACAAAGCCAGGGAACTAGAAAAATATTATGTCAGGTGAAGACAGTCACTTAAATGTTAGCAACATATTACTTATAAAGTGGTGATTCATGTTTAAGCCTCAAAGGATGTTCAACAGCCAAAAGTAATGATCTTCAAACTTATACGTGGTTTTACAAAGAATCATGCTAAACAGTGACCAAGTAAGCTAATGAAAACAAGATTGGGGATGAACTTCATCAAGTCGTTTGAAGCCTAAACAAGTAAGGCCCTTATAAACATAGTATCTACTCACGGCAACAAAACAACTTCACGATGATAGAGGATAATATTTATAGCAAATACTAATTGAGAAGCAAACACCTCGTATCAACAAAAGTTTAATAGAAAAGCAAGATCATTTTTAAAGTCATGATGTCTAATATGATAAATAAACAGATTCCACAACATGCTTAACAATCAAACTCACCTAATATAGATATGAAAACAACTCTATCGACATGGAATCACATGAGTTTTAAACCTATAAGCATTATTCCAGTCGATTATGAGCACCGTTATTTTTTTTACATGCACATAAATTTGAAAATTAAAGTGATCAAACTGAAATATACTGACCTTCTCAGAGGCAGGAAATAAAAGTATTGAACTGAGTAGTCAAAGAGTTATACTTGGAATCTGCTCAAACAATCAATACCAGAATGAAAGAAAATAAGAGAAAGTCTGTGAGTAAAAAGAACTAGAGATTTTAATGCTATTTCAGTTGATTCTAGTGTATTTACTGAGCTATTAATTCGTGGTCATTGAGGGCATTAAAACCTAGTATTCATAGCCAAAATTTTAGGGATTCTAAAGTTTGAGATTTGGATTTCAGGTTCGAACAAAGATAACATAACAAGTGACAAAATTGATGATGAAATTAGAGGAACATAGTAAAAATCAAGGGGAAAAAGATGAAGAAATTATCATCTCAGAAATGATGAAGAACTAGCCGTTTTGGAACACTGTCTAACTTTGATCCTTTGGATATGAGCTTTATCCAACAGGTTATGCGTGTGACCTGGATCATCACAGGTCAGGATGAGGTCATGGATTCCTGAAATCTCTAAGAATCCGTCTCGATCTTGGGACGCATGTGAAGTTTTAATGGAAATTATATGGTGAGAATCGTAATGACGAGGGGTTTTTGGATCTTTAGGGGGTTGCGGAATTCTCATTTTGGGGTTTAGGGCTTCAAAAGTGAGTCAGCGATGGAGATGAGAGGAAAGGGAAAAGTCAGCAAGATTCCCGGCTAATGAGAGAAGTGAGAGATGATGAAGGAGATATAGAACTGGTGTAGCACCAATTTATGCTAGGTTTTAGAGGTGTTAATTAGGTGAATGAGATGAGAGAGATGAGAGGAAAATGAAAGAGGACGGCTAGTGTGTTGAGAGAGTGATTAGGGATTGGGGAGATTAGGTGAGTTAAAGGGGTGAGATGGATCTGATACGTTGGATGGATTTGATTAGCGACTCAGGGATTTTCGGGCAAGAATAAAAGAAAAACGGGATATAAAAGATTTAATAAAGTCCATTGGATTATGTTGATCTGATAGTTGGGAGGAATTAAAATTAAAAGGAAAATGATTGACTAATCTGGGCCGTTGATATGAATTTGATCAACATCTACCGGTGAATGTGTTTATTCTGCGAGTGGTGTTTGAGTGGCTGATGTGGCACGCCGTGATTAGCAAAGGTGAGGTGGTGAGGATTGCCATATAGACGGGGAGTTGGGCTGATGGGTCTTAATGGACCGACTTAGGGCATTGGACCGCTTCTCTCTTTGACCAGAGACGATAAAAGAATCTATGGGTAAAGAAATTACTCAATGAACAAATTTTGCCCCAAGTTTAGGCATATGAAGAAGGAATACGGAGTTACAAAGTAAGGGAGTTATGAAGTTATGGTCATATTCGGATTCTGAATCGCCTACATACCTCGGACATGCTGAAAATCAGGCCATATGTAGTTCTGGAATAATGATTTGAGGAGAATTATGTTTGCAGGGATTGCCCCAGTGTCGTGTTATGATGATACTGTAAGACGGAAAGATTATGAGATTTAAGCCGACTTTTGAGTCATAGCTAGTTGGAGTTTCTATAGAGATTTTAACGGTTCGGGATTTTACTGGCCGAGCTGAGTTGGAGACCGGATCCTCAACTTGCTTATCAGTTTGAGGTCCCTAATTAGCGTTGTACCCTGGTTTGTTGCTTATAGACAGTTCCACGTTGTAGTGTTTGACCTGCAGAAGAACAATACAAACATACCTATATATTATGAAGTGAATATGTTAGGACATAATGTAAGTACGCGAAATGAAAATGCCTGGCTACCGGCAAGCGTTTATTTGGGAATTCTCTGGGTGCTGGGATGTTCGAGTTCGAAGTCTCCGATATACGGAGCATTAGTAGGGATTCTCCAGGGACGGGGCATTTGAATTTGAAGCCTCCAATTGTGTGACGCCCTGATCTCGGAGAGCGCAACTGGCGCTCAACCGAGATAACACGGCTGAGCAAGCCTGCTGGATTTCTTCTACCTAACTCACCCATAAATAAAAAGAATATAAACTTCATTAATTAATACTACAAGGGTTCATGGACAACACTACTTCCATTTCCATTAGATACTTCATTTATAACTCTCTAAAACAATACTTCACAACCATAGTTTTACAGTGGAAGCACGAGATACAATTACGACATCTTTAGTTTAACTTTCTCACACTAATACACAACCCACACTATGTCTACGGAGCCTCTAATAGATATAAAAGAGCACAATAATTGTACCGGCAACAAGGCTCCGGCTATACCTCAAAACAGAATACACACGGAACAAAAGATGCACAACCCCGGAAAGAAGTGGGGCTCACCAAGTTAGCTGAGAGAAGAGTGTACCGCTATCACTGGTCAATGTCTTCCGCTGTGGAACCACCAGCATCCATTAAAGATGCAGCACCCCTGGCAAAAGGGGCGTTAGTACATGTCGAATAGTACTAGTATGAAAACCAAACACCTATTCAAGGACTTGAAAATACAATATGACTTACGATGAGTTATGGTAACAATAGAAGGCTTAATTAGCCATTAAAGCCACAACAAATTTAGTAAGAGCTTTCAATAACATTTACAAACTTCAAGTCGGGGATCCTCTACAACTATCTTTACACAGAGCGGCCCCGCCGCCTCACCCCAATGTATGCGAGTGGAGGTGCAATCACAATACCAGGAACTCTATACAAAGCGGCCCCGCCGCTTCAACCCAATATTTACGGGTGGGGGTGTACTCACAATACCACAACATTACACAAAGTGGCCCCGCCGCCTCTCCCCAATATATGCGGGTGGAGGTGTACTCACAATATCACAACACTACACAAAGAGCCCCCCCNCGCCTCACCCCAATATATGCGGGTAGAGGTGTACTCACAATACCACAATTTAGGGTCTCAAAACTATAATAATTTGTACAAAAGAGTTCTCTTTCAAATCAAACATCTGGCACTTTTGGCCTTAGCAGTGTAAGTCCATAAGGTTTCATCATATGAGAAATGAGTGCAAAATCACATTGATTTCATACAATTCCTTCATCCCACAAAGGGTATAACATAATTAAGTCACAGTTGACAATCTTTAACACATGAGGGTTCGGGCACGTTATGCAATTTGAGAATCAATTTACTAGCTAGAACATCGTACATCAATAGCGTTTCAAGTTTGACTACACATGATAGAATTTTAAAAGGGTTCGGAAATTCCGATACTAGAAGAAGAGTTTAGCCCTCATACCTCGAAAAAGCTCCCCTTAATTCACTACACAGTTCCGAAAATCCTAGCAACTTCGATCTATTTAGAGACATAGCAAAATTGAACACAGATTAGGAAAATATTCATGGTATCAGCTCATTGGAGCATTTTACCAAACACTAGGCGTGCATTAAGGCTTTAGGGTCCTCCTATGGTGGATTCTTTCATCCCACTACCCAAAGTTCCCACGAAAGAGCTCAACAATCTTCCCACTACCCTAGATGGTACATGCATGCGAAATAAATAACTCCCACACCCAAGAACTGCTTTACTAATTACCCAGTTTCCTGCTTTACTCTGCGGCCATTCTACGGCCCGCAGAGTGATTCTACGGCCGAATAGTAGGCAGCAGAAATATCTTCTTTTGCCAAAAACTTTTCTTTACTTCCCAGCGCATTGTACCCAAAAATTTCGTACCCACCAAGCATATTAGCCTACCTCACCATCATAGAACCTCAGGTTTTAGGTGATATTTTACAGGGCCTTACAAATTGTTAGAGTTTCTGACTTTGAATCTCTGAGTAATGGAGTGCTTGACTTTGAATCTCTGAGTAACTAAGGGCTTGACTTTGAAGCTCCGAGTAACTGTAATGACCCGACTAGTTGTTTTGTGTATTAGAGCCCCATTTCCCCTTTTGAAACTTCACGTATGTGTATTTGGGATTTTATGACCTGCGGGGATGGTTAGTTTTGTTCCGGGGAGGTTTTGGGTTGATTTGGACCCTTTGGTTCTTAATTTAGAAGCTTAAGATGGAAATATTGACATAGGTTTGACTTTTGAGAAAATAACCCAGAAACAGTATTTTGATGACTCCGATAGGTTCGAATCATGATTTTAGACTTGGAGAATGCTCGAAATTGAATTCGGAGGTCCCTAGGTTCATGTGACTTGTTTTGCCGAAAGTTGGCAATGTGAGGTTTAGAAATTTCCTTAAGTTCGACCGTAGGTTGACTTTATGGCTATCGGGTTCGGATATTGATTTTGGGACTTATAATAGGTCCGTTTTTCTATTTCAAACTTGTATGAAAATTTGGTGTAATTCGGAGTTGGTTCGATAGGATTCGGACGCTTGGTTGCAATTCTAGAGATTCTTGAGTTTTCTTTTGAATTTCATTCATTTTGGTGTCCGATTCGTGGTTTCGGATGTTATTTTTGGAGTAATGATCACACGAGTGAGTTCGTATGATATTCTTAGACTTGTGTGAATGTTTGGTGTGGAGTCCCGAGGGCTCGATGAGTTTCAGACATGTTTCGTAATGGTTTGAGCTTGTTTCAGGTTTGCCGGTGTGCTGGTGCTCCAGTTATTGCAATTGTAAGCACAAACATCGCAATTGTGATCATAGCAGAGGGGTATTAGGTATTGCATTTTTGAAACCTTGATCACATTTGCGAAATGTAGACTTAGGCTGCGTAGGTCGCATTTGCGACCAATTGGTCGCATTTGCGAAGGGGGCTAACTTCTCAATTGTGAAGTCAGTGTCACATTTGCGACATTCCTCTAGGCTGTCAGGCGCCACATTTGCGAGTCCTTTTCCAAATTTGAAAGGTTCACAATTGCTAGCCCAGGATCGCAATTGCGACTTCTGCATCTGAATAAAAGGACTGGGAAGACAGGATTTAGTCTCATTTCACATTTTTGAACCCTATACTCGGTAGGAGGCGATTTGGAGTGAAATTTTCACATACAACAATTGGGTAAGTGATTTTGATCAATTTTCAGTTCTATTCCATGAGTATTTATGAGATTTAACATCAAATTCATGAATTTCTCATAGAAATTTTGGGAAATTTTGTCTGTGTTTTGAAAATTATAAATTTGAGATTTTAGAGTCGAATTGGACTCGGATTTCAAACAAATCACCCATATGGACTCGTGGGGTTATGAGTAGTTGAGATCAACCCTTGGACTCGGGTTTTTACTGGGCGGGCTCGGGGTTCATTTTTGTTATTATTGAGAAATTATATAAAGATCATAGCTTTATTAATCGTAATTGATTTCTCTTACATTGTTTGAAGAGTTTAAGTCATTTATTTGTTAGATTTGAGCAGTATGGAGGCAAATTTTAAGGGATAATCTATTTTTGATTGTTGATTTGGCCTAGTTGAGGTAAGTATCTTGCCTAACTTTGTGGGGGAGGGGAGAGGGGGGGGGGATACCCCTTCCGATTGGGTTTGAATGAACTATTTAAATTGTGTGTGTCACGACCCAATTTCCACTATAAACCGTGATGGCGCTCAACGCCGCCGCTAGAAAAGCCAACAGTTAACTACCCATTTAATTTTTCATTTTTAATATTTTGAAAGTCTTTAACTTTCATTTAAATACGAAAACAAATAGTAAATGAGAGTGGTAATGTAAAGCATAAACTAAAAGGAGAAGTAACTAGTGAGTTAATTAATAAAAACCCATGAATGTCTACTAGAATTCCCAAAATCCTGTGTCACAAGTGCACGAGCATCTAGTAGAATATACAAAACTCCCTAAGAACTACTCTCTGAAACAAAATAGATAGGAATGATAAAAACATGATAAGAGAAGGCTTCGGGTGCTGCAGGATGGAGCATGGTAAAGCAGCTCACCACTAAGCCTCTGGATAATGCGGCTACGCGCACGGAAGAACACCAGATGCACCTGACTCAAAACCTGCACAATATGTGATTTAAGTGTAGCGTGAGTATATAAACAACATGTACCCAGTAAGTATCTAGTCTAACCTCGAAGAAGTAGTGACGAGAGGTCGACTTCGACGCTTACTAATGGGCAATATACATAATGTACAAGATTATTTAATTGGAATGAAATGCAACATTAATAATGAAATAAAAGGCAATAATTAAATGGCCATTTATCAAAATAACAATTAAAAGTCGTCCAATATCACATATTAATCTCAACAAGTAAGGGCTTAACATGTATTATAAATCCTCAAGTCATGACAGATGTATCAAGTGAAATCGGACTCCGAATGACAACATGCACGAGTTATGCCGAGGTCGTGCGGCCTGATCCATAATATTCGTGTACATACACTACCGAGATCGTACGGTCTGATCCCTGGATGCATAATAAAGGCCTATGTCGACCCCGACATAACAGGAATTCTAGCTTTGCACAGACTCTCGTTACTTCGTATGTACGTAGCATCAACAAGTAGTAACAAATAGCAATTTGAACACCTATAGGGTAAATTCCCTCTTAGAAGGTTAGGCAAGAGACTTACCTCGTTCCCAAGTTCATTTTTTCGGTCCACAAATCACTCTAAAAGCCTCCAGTCGATTCCAAACAATCTGAAACTAGCCAAATATTATATAAATTAATTAATATATACTCCGAATTTCATAATTTAGCTATTAGAGTAATTACCCAACTCAAACTGAAAGATTCCTAAAATTCACACCCGGACCCACATGCCCGGATTCTGGAAATTTTTGAAGGTAAATGCTACCCATAACCTCACGAATCCAAATATATAATTTCTACTCAATCTCATAATCATTTTCGTGGTCTAATCCCATTTTTATCAAAACCTAGATTTTTCAACAACATCCTAAAATTTCTACAATTTATATGTTAAAATCTACCCATAATGTATGTATTAAACTCATATTGTGTAGAAAATACTTGCCTCAAGGTGCTAGATGAATAACCCTCCTCAAAAAGCTCTAACATCGGCCATAAGTTGAGAAAAATGAACCAAATAAGCCTAAGTCCCAACTTTTAAATACCTTACTGCCCAGGCATTCCTTCTTTGTGATCGCAGAAGAGGCCTCGCAATCGCGAAGGCAAGCTGCCAAGGCCCCAGAAAAATGAGCTTCGCAAATGTAACTAGAGCCTCGCAAATGCGAAGGCTTGCCTGGCCTGCCCTACGCGAACGCGAGGGCTTCTCCGCCAATGCGAAGACCAATCAGCGTGCCACCCCTAGCCCTAGCTCCCTCTACGCGAACACGGGCCCTTTCACGCGAACGCGAAGGCCATAGGTCCCAGACCTTCACGAACACAGGTTGGGTATCGCGAACGCGAAGAACAAACTCCCAGTCCACCAAATTCCTTCTCTGCAAATGCGACCCAACCCTCGCGATTGCAACAAAGGAAACTAGAACCAGCGGTGACAGATATTTAGACTTAGCTCCGGGTGGTCTGAACTCACTTGAGCCACCCGGGACCCTGTTCAAATGCCCCAACAAGTCCATAAACCTAACACAGACCAGCTCGAACTCTCAAAACACATAAAACAACATCAAAACAAAGAATCGCACCCCAAAACCAAATTGAATCAAATTATGAACTTCAAGATTTTCTACTTACTCCGAACGTGCCGAATCATACTTAGACTACTCGGACTGACACCAAATTTTGCATGCAAGTCATAAATCACCATTTAGAACTATTCCTAGGCTCGGAATACCAAATGGACCTCGATAACACTAAAGTCTACTCCAAACCAAATTTAATAAACTTGAAAATCTTCAACGTGCCAATTTTTAATATTAAGCGCCGAAATGCTCTCGGGTCATCCGTAACCCTATCCGAACACACGCCCAAGTGAAAAATCATCATACAAACCTATGGAATTGTCAAATCCAGGTTATGAGATCGTTTACTCAAAATGTTAACTCAAGTCAAACTTGGCTATCTTAGGCTACTATTTAGGAACTAAGTGTTTCGGTTTAAACCGAACCCTTTCAAACCCAAGTCAACCATCCCCGCAAGTCATAAAACAGTAAAGGAACATATGAGGAGTCTTAATTAGGGGAACGAGAACCTAGAAAGAAGAACGACCGATCGGGTCGTTAAAATATGGAAGACGTGCACATGAGGTGACGAGTGTGTACACGGGCTTATATGTGAAAATTGACCGGTTTAGACTCCTAGGTTACTAATAAGAATTTTATTGAAGTTTTTATTAATTGTTATATCTTTCATTGTCAAGTTTCTTCTTACATGCTTTAATTAAAGTTGTTATTACATGTTCTACTTTCCATTATCGAGGTCACTCTTATATGCATTTATTAGTAGTTGTTGTTGCATGCTAGTCTTTCCATTGTTGAGTTATTCTCATGCATTTAGTCATAGTTGCTATTTCTTGCTATATCTTTCATTGTTAAGCTTAAGTTATGCATTAGAATTTGAAGTTGCCCTTTCATGGAAATACCTTCATTGTTGAGTTATTGAAGTTGTAGTTGTTGAGAGCTATTAACATGATTGTGGTTGAAATTGTTGGTTATTGGAATACCTTTCCTTGTTGAGTTATTTCTCATTCATTTTCTGTTATTGAGATTCTTGTACACATTATGGTTAAGTCATGGGCTATTTGTTGTGGTGACATTGGTATTATTGATTTTGGAAATATAGTGGCATATAGGCACATATGGTGCGAGTTGATTATTATGTTGTGATATTGATGTGCATGTGGCGGAATAAGGGTGAGTATTGATGCGCATGCGGCGAGATAAAGTGAGATTTATACGTGTGTTGCTAGTAAGGAAATTACTTGAAGCCACGCGGTGAGATAAGGGGGCTAAAGCATGTGTAGGTATTTCGGGAAAAATGTTTTTAAAATAAATGCGAGGCTCACGCGGCGATATAAGGAAGATTGTGATTATGACTTGTGAAATGTGAATATGAGGCATGGTACCTCAGTGTGATTCTTGTTGTACATTCTATGTTGGAAATGATTGATGATTTGAATGGTTGCTATTTTTGTTTCATTACTTCGTTCCATTCATAATTTTGATTTTAATTATTTATCACACATACTTTCTTTGTTGTCATTTGTTGTTTTTTTTTTTCGTTGTTAGACTTGTAATGATAAATTGCTTTATTGTCATTTAATTGCCTTTACTTCCCCGTTGTTAGATCATATTAGTATCTTGCACAGGTTTCTATGTTTAATAGGTGTCTTGACCTATCCCCGTCACTACTCTACCGAGGTTAGGCTTGATACTTATTGGGTACCGTTGTAGTGTACTAATGCTACGCTTCTGCATATTTTTGTGCAGATCCATGTATTTCTGCTCGTCCCAGATGTTAGTGATTTGACTCAAACTTTGCGGAGACTTCAAGGTATACCTGCATGACGCACACAAACCTAAGCGTCACCTTCTAGATATCTTATGCTATTGTTTCCTTTTTTTCGAACAATATTGTATTAGAGATTCTTAGTATATTTGAGAGACCTTATAACTTAGTTCTACTGATTTTGGGTATTATGTAACTGTTGATCCATGTTGGTTTTATCATGATATTTATCAACCTAATTTAATATCTAAATCGTCATTTCAGTTAAATTCTCAATGTGTGTTAGCTTACCTAGTCTTAGAGATTAGGTGCCATCATGACTACCTAAGGTGGAATTTTGGGGTCGTGACAAGTTGGTATCAGAGCTCTAGGTTCATAGGTGCTACGAGTAATAAGCAAGTTTAGTAGAATTTTGCGGATCGGTACTGAGACGTCTGTACTTATCTTCGAGAGGCTACGGTACTGTTAGAAAAATTCCACTTTTTTGATTCCTTATTGTACGAATTTGTTGATTTGGAAATTTGAGCCTTGTCGTTCTATTCTCTACAGATAGTGAGGAAATGCACTGCTGGATCAAATGATGAGACACTCGCGCCCCCTGCTAAAGCCGTTAGAGTTCGAGGCCAAGGTAGAGGCCGATGAGGTGCACGTGCTGCAGCCAGAGCACCTACCCGAGTAGCAACTGAGAAGCCACCAGTAGCTCCAGTTGGGGGACAGGTACCCGAGGCACCTGTTACTACCCCTAGACTTTAGGAGACCCTAGCTTATTTTTTGAGTATGTTTGGAACTTTAGCTTAGGCAGAATTGATACCAGTTTCAGCAGCTACATCTCAAGCCGGGGGAGGAGCTCAGACTCCCGTGGCCCGTACTCCAGAGCAGTGGGTCAATATTGATCAGGTTTCGAGAGTTATGCCAGCACATTCCATTCTTCCGCTTAAGCCTGAGCTCAGTCCAAAGGCATCTAAGGAGGAGCATAGGAGACTTGAGAGGTTCAAGAAATATGATCCTCCTACTTTCAGTAGCACAATTACTAAGGATGTGCAAGGTTTTCTAAGTGTCATCGTATTCTCCATACCATGGGCATTATAGAGGTGAATGAAATCGCCTTTACTATATTTGAGCTGTCAGGAACAGCATATAGGTGATGGCACGCTTATGAGAAGGGTACACCAGCTGATATAGCACCACTCACTTGGGCTCAGTTATCAGATATGTTCTTGAGGGAGTTGTTACTCAGACCCTCCGGGATGCGTGGCACACAGAGTTTGAGTAGCTGCATTAGGGGACTATAACGGTGTCGGAGTATACCATCAGGTTTAGTGAGTTGTCAAGTCATGCACTTGCTTTGGTTTCTACAGTCAGAGAGAGTACGAAAATTCATCGAGAGGCTTAGTTATGGTCTTAGATTTAGCATGGCTCGAGAGTTAGAGATAGATACTCTATTTCAGCAGGTTGTAGAGATGGCTCGGAGGATGAAGCGTATGCTGGGCCCGGAGAAGGAGTTTAGGAAGACCAAGAGGCCCCGAGATTCTAGAGGAATTAGTGGTGACCGGGCAACAGTTTCAGCTCATCATGATAGAGGTTATGTGAGTTGACTAGTTCATTAAGAACTTCTAGCTACTCGCAGTGCTCCATCTATTCTGAGGTCTCAGATCACACATTATGCTGCAACTTTCCAGTGCACCTCCTACACAGGGTGCTTTTAGCGGTCAATCTAGTTACCGCTCCACCTGCACCGCCAACTAGGGGAGGATGTCAGGTGGGTAGAGGTCGCCCTGGAAGGGGAGGCCAAGCTTGTTTCTATGCCTTTCCTGGTAGGATAGAGGCAGTCACATCAGATGTTGTCATCACAGGTATTGTTTTGGCCTGTCATAGAGATGCTTCAGTTTTATTTGATCCAGGTTTCACTTATTCGTATGTGTCATCTTACTTTCCTCCATTTCTGGATATATTTCGTGATTCTTTGAGTGCTCTTTTATATGTGTCCACGTCTATTGGAGATTCTATTGTTGTAGATCGTGTTTATCAGTCGTGTTTGATCACTATCGATGGTTATGAGATTGGAGTTGACCTTCTGCTAATTATTATGGTGGACTTTGAAGTTATATTAGGCATGGATTGGTTATCGCATTATCACGCTCTTTAAGATTGTCACGCCAAGACCGTGACATTGGTTATGCCAAAGTTGCCGTGGTTGGAGTGGAGAGGTACACTGGATTATATTCCTAACAGGGTAGTGTTCTTTCTATAGGCATAGCGAATGGTTAAGAGGGGGTGTGAGGCCTATCTAACCTTTGTGGGGGATGTCAGTATTGATATTCCTACTGTTGAGTCAGTTTCGGTAGTGAGAGATTTCCCATATGTGCTTCCAGGAGACCTATCGGGCATGCCGCCCGATAGGGGTATTAATTTTAGTATTGAACTGGTGTCAGGCACTCAGCCCATTTCTATTCCACCATATCGTGTGGAACCAGTAGAATTGAAGGAATTAAAAGAACATCTTCAGGAGTTGCTTGATAAAGATTTTATCTGACCGAGCGTCTCACCTTGGAGTGCTCCAGTTCTATTTGTGAAGAAGAAAGACAACTCTCTATTTGTGAAGAAGAAAGACAACTCTATAAGGATGTGTATTGATTACAGGCAGCTGAACAAAGTTTGAGTCAAGAACAAGTACCCACTACTGGATATTAATGATTTGTTCGACCAGCTTCAGGATGATTGGGTATTCTCAAAGATTAATTTGAGGTCAAGGTACCATCCGTTGATGATTTGAGATTCAGACATTCCGAAGACTGCTTTCAGGACTCGCTATGGTCACTATGAGTTTTTGGTGATGTTATTTGGGCTGACCAACGCCTCAGCAGCATTTATGCACTTGATGAACATTGTATTCCAGCCATATCTTAATTCTTTCGTCATCGTGTTCATTGACGACATATTGGTGTATTCTCGCAGCCGGGAGGATCATGAGCAACACTTGAGGATCGTGCTCCAAACCTTGACGGAGAAGAATCTATATGCCAAATTCTTATAGTGTGAGTTTTGAATTGATTTGGTGGCATTTTTGGGTCATGTTGTGTCTAGTGAGGGGATTAAGGTTGATCCAAAGAAGGTGGAGGCAGTTCAAAGTTAGCCCTGACCGTCTTCTGCTACTGAGATCCGAAGTTTTCTAGGCTTGGCCGGGTATTGGCCGGGTACTACCCAGTACATGATTTAGAGTTGGCTGCCATTGTTCGCGCATGGAAGATTTGGAGGCACTATCTCTACGGCATGTCTTGTGAGTTATTCACAGATAATAGGAGTCTACATCACTTTTTTAAGCAAAAAGATCTGAACTTGAGGCAAGGGAGGTGGTTAGAGTTGTTAAAGGACTACGATATCACCATTCTTTATCATCCCAAGAAGGCCAATGTGGTGGCCAATGCCTTGAGTAGGAAGGCTAGGAGCATGGGTAGTGTTTCTTATATTCTAGTTGGAGAGAGATCATTAGCTTGGGATGTTTAGACTTTTGCTACTAGGTTCCTGAGGTTGGATGTTTCGGATCCTAGCCAGGTTCTTGCTTACGTGGTTTCTCGGTCTTCTTTGTGTGAGTGCATCAAGGCGTGTTAGTATGATAATCCCCACCTGCTTGTCCTCAAGGACACAGTGCAGCACAGTGATGTCAAGAAGGTTACAATTGGAGATGATGGGGTGTTGCAGATGCATGGCCAGATTTGTGTGCCCAATGTGGATGGGTTACGTGAATTGATTCTTGAGGAGGCCCAGAATTTGTGGTATTCCATTCATCCGGGTGCCATTAAAATGTACTAGGATTTGAGGCAGCAGTACTGGTGGAGAAGAATGAAGAAAGATATAGTGAAGTATGTGGCTCGGTGTTTGAATTGTCAGTAGGTGAAGTACGAGCATTAGAGACCGAGTGGTTTGCTTCAAAGGCTTGATATTCTAGAGTGGACGTGGGAGCTTACAACCATGGATTTGGTTGTTGGACTCCCACAAACCTTGAGGAAATTTGTCACAGTATGGGTTATTGTGGATAGATTGACCAAGTATGCACGCTTCATTCCGGTTATGACTACCTACTCTTCAGAGCAGTTGGCTCAGATCTATATTCGTGAGATTGTTCATCTTCATGGTGTGCGATGTCTATTATCTCTGATCAAGGCACATAGTTCACATCACATTTTTGGAGAGCTGTATAGCGTGAGTTAGGCACACAGGTCGAGCTAAGCACGACATTTCATCCCAAGATGGACGGGCAGTCCGAGCACCATTCAGATCTTGGAGCACATGCTATGTGCCTGTATTACGGATTTCGAGGTTCATGGGATCAGTTCCTACTACTTGCGGAGTTCTCCTGCAACAACAACTACTAAACGAGTAATCAGATGGCTCCTTATGAGGCCTTATACGGGAGGCAGTGCCGTTCTCTAGTTGGTTGGTTTGAGCCGAAGGAGGCTAGGTTATTGGACACGATTTGGTTTGGGATGCCTTAGAGAAAGTGAAGTTGATTCAAGATCAGCTTCGTATAGCGCAGTCTAGGCATAAAAGTTATGGTGATCGGAGGGCTCGTGATGTAGCATTTATGGTGGAAGAGAGGGTTCTACTCAGAGTTCCACCCATGAAGGGTGTGATGAGGTTCGAGAAAAAGGCAAGTTGATCCCTAGGTATATTGGTCCTTTTGAGATCCTTGAGAGAGTCATTGAGGTGGCCTACAGACTTGCATTGCCACCTAGCTTATCGGCAGTTCACTCGGTGTTCTGTGTTTCAATGCTCCAGAAGTATTATGGTGATCTGTCACATGTATTAGATTTCAGCTCAGTCCAATTGGAACAAGGATTTGACTTATGTTGAGGAGCCAGTGGCTATCTTGGTCAGACAGGTCCAGAAGTTGAGGTCAAAGAACATCGCCTAAATGAAAGTTCGATATGTAGAGTCATTATCCTCACCTTTTTGGCACTTCAGGTATGTCTCTATGCACGTTCGAGGAAGAATGTTTCTTTTAAGAGGCGGAGAATGTAATGCCCCGACCGGTTATTTTGTGTATTTGAGCCGCGTTTCCCTTTTTGAAGCTTCTTGTATGTGTATTTGTAGTTTATGACATGCGGGATGGTTAGCTTCGTTCCGGGAAAGTCTTGGGTTGATTTGGACCCTTTGGATCTAGGTTTAGAAGCTTAAGTTGGAAATATTGACCTACATTTGACTTTGGTGAAAATGACCCTGGAATGGTGTTTTGATGGAACCGATAGGTTCGTATCGTGATATTAGACTTGTATGCCTGGAATTGATTTCGGAGGTCCCTAGGTTGATTTGACTTGTTTTACCGAAAGTTGGCAATTTGAGGTTTAAAATTTTCCTTAAGTTTGACCGTAGGTTGACTTTATGGCTATCGTGTTCAGATTTTGGTTTTGGGACTTAGAATATGACCAATTTACTATTTGGACTTGTCTACAAAATTTGGTGTAATTTGCAGTTGGTTTGATATGATTCGGGCACTTGGTTGCAATTCTAGAGATTCTTGAGTTTTTTTTTTTTTTGAATTTCTTGTGTTTTGATGTTCGATTCGTGGTTCCGGATGTTACTTAGGTATTTTGTCACACGAGCAAGTTCGTATGATGTTTTAGACTTGTGTGAATTTTCGGTGTGGTGCCCCGAGGGCTCGGGTGAGTTTTAGACGTGTTTCAGAATGGTTTGACCTGGTTTCAGGTTTGCTGGGGTGCTGTTGTGCTGGTGCTCCAGTTTTTGCAATTGCGAGCACTAGTATCATAGTAGAGGGGTCTCAGGCATAGCATTTGCGATATCTTGATTGCATTTGCGAAGTGTAGGTTTAGGCTGGGTAGATCGCATTTCTGAAGGGGGCTGACTTCGCAATACCGAAGTTAGTGTCGCATTTGCGACATTCCTTTAGGATGTCAGGTGCCGCATTTGCGAGTCATTTTTCACATTTGCAAGGGTTCACAATTGCGACTTCTGCGCCTGAACAGAAAGGCTGGGAAGACGGGACTTTGTCTCATTTTAACATTTTTGAACCCTAGACTCGGTAAGAGGCGATTTGGAGTTGAAATTTTCACATAAAACAATTGGGTAAGTGATTTTGATCAATTTTCAGTTCTATTCCATGATTATTAATGAGATTTAATATCAAATTCATGAATTTCTAAGAGATATTTTTGGGAACTTTGTCTGTGTTTTGAAAAAAGAAAATTTGAGAGTTTTGAGTCGAATTGGACTTGGATTTAAAAACAAATCACATATATGGAATCGTGGTGCTATTGGTAGTCAAGATCTATCCTTGGACTCGTGTTTTGACCAGCGGGGCTGAGGTTGAATTTTGTTGACTTTTGAAGAATTGCGTAAAGATCATAGCTTTATTAATTGTAATTGGTTTCTCTTGCATTGTTTGATGATAGTAAGTCATTTTTGGTCACTACTTAAGCACCTGAAGTACTAAACAGAATAGGGATTAGTTTGGTAATGGTTGGAGCAGCAAATTTGAGCCGTGCGGAGGCAAATTTTAATGAAAAAGCTATTTTTGAGTGTTGATTTGACCTAGTTGAAGTAAGTATATTGCCTAACTTTGTGTGGAGAACTACCCCTTAGGATTGGGTTCGAATGAACTATTTGAATTATGTGGAAGACGTGTACATGAGATGATGAGTGTGTACATGGGCTTATATGTGAAAACTAACCAGTTTAGACGCTTAGGTTACTTATAAGAATTTCATTGAAGTTGTCATTATTTGTTCTATCTTTCATTGTCAAGTTTATTCTTACATGCTTTAATTGAAGTTGTTATTACATGTTCTAGTTTTCATTGTCGAGGTCGCTCTTATATGCATTTATTAATAGTTATTGTTACATGCTAGTCTTTTCATTGTTGAGTTATTCTCATGCATTTGGTCATAGTTTTTATTTTATGCTATCTCTTTCATTGCTAAGCTTAAGTTATGCATTAGAATTTCAAGTTGCCATTTCATAGAAATACCTTCATTGTTGAGTTATTGAAGTTGTAGATGTTGAGAGCTATTAACACGTTTGTGGTTGACATTGGTGGTTATTGGAATATCTTTCCTTGTTGAGTTATTTCTCTTTCATTTATTGTTATTGAGATTCTTGTACACATTGTGGTCGCGCCGTGGGCTGTGTGTTGTGGTGACATTGGTATTATTGATTTTGGCAATGTTGTGGCATATGGGTACATGTGGTGCGAGTTGATTACTGTATTATTATATTGATGCACACGTGGCAGTATAAGGGTGGGTATTGATGCGCATGCGGCGAGATAATACACGTGTTACTAGTAAGAGAATTACTTGAAGCCACGCAGTGAGATAAGGGGGCTAAAGAGCATGTAGCTATTTTGAATTTTTTTAAAATAATAAATGTTGGGCTAACACAGCGATATAAGGAAAATTATGATATTACTTGTGAAATGTGAATATTACGTGGTACCTCAGTGTGATTCTTGTTGTACATTCTATGTTGGAAAGGCTTGATGATTTTAACGGTTGCTGTTTTTGTTTCCTTACTTCATTCCATTCGTAATTTTCATTGTAATTGGTTACTTGTTGTCTTTATCACATGTACTCTCTTTGCTGTCATTTATTGCTTTTATTTCTGTTGTTAGCCTTGTATTGATAAATTGATTTATTGTTGTTTAATTGCCTTTACTTCCCCTTTGTTAGATTATATTAATATCTTGCACAGGTTTCTATGTCTAGTAGGTGTCTTGACCTGACCTCGTTACTACTTTACCTAGGTTAGGCTTGATACTTACTGGGTACTGTTGTGGTGTACTCATGCTGCACTTATGTACATTTTTGTGCAGATCCAGGTACTTCTGCTCGTGCCGGTCGCCAGTGATTTGACTCAAAATTTGCAGAGACTTCAAGGTACACTTGCTTGGCGCTCATAGGCCTCGGAGTCATCTTCTAGAAATCTTATAATACTGTTTCCTTTGTTTTCGAACAATATTGTATTTGAGATTCTTAGTATATTTCAGTAAAGCTTATGACTCAATTCTACTGGTTTTGGGGATTATGTAACTGTTAATCCGTTTTGGTTTTATAATGATATTATCAGTTTAAATCATTATTTCTGTTAAATTCTCAATGTGTGTTAGGCTTACCTAGTCTTAGAGACTAGGTGCGATCACAACTACCTAAGTTGGGATTTTGGGATCGTGACAGTAACAGAGTGTTTGACTTTGAATCTTCGTATGGTAGTGTGTTTGACTTTGAAATCTCGAATCGCAAAATGTCTGAATTTGAAATAAGCAAGAGCATAAATGAGCCTGCAAGCTACACAATGAACACGTCAAAATATTCGAAGTGAAGTAAGAATAAAAGAGAGCATGCCCAAGGATATCCTTAACTGCAGAACCACTTTCTGAGTTTGACTCCTCGGGTTGGTGAAACTAAATTGCGTCCACCGATCAGCGAAATGTATGGCATAGTTTTAACAAACAGCCTCCGATATGGCAGGGCGGACAGTGCAATTGTACAATGAGCTCCAATTGGCAGAGCAAACGGTGCGATTTGTACAACATGCTCTGATTGGCCGAGCTAATAGAAGGCTGTACAATGTGCTCCGATTGGCAGAGTGAATGGCGTGATCTATGTGGTAAACCCTAGTTGACGTAGCTATTGGATGACTCTATTCATATCATAGGAATCACCCCTCGAGTGGTCGGCTTGGCTTTGACTCCGGGTACCTGTAGAGATTGAAAGTTAGTTTTTAACCTTGTAGGATCAGGGAACGTAGTAAATTAATTTGAAAAGGGAGGTCCAAAATTGGTAGTCAATAACACCCATATACACTCTCGTCACCTCACACATATTCCAATTAGACAAATAAGGCCATATCCTGAGGGTTATTCCCTCAACAAGATTAGACAAGATACTTACCTCATCCGGACTAACCTCCAACTTCATATCGCATAAAAAACCTTGTTCTAGCCATGTAATCATGCAAATCCAAGCCAATCATCAACCAAGGAAGTCAAACAATACTATAGGAAGCAATCCCAATCCATAAAGCATTGATCATTGAAGAATTCCTAAAAAGTCAACAAAAGTTAACTCGGGCTTGCATGCCCGAAATCCGTAATCAATGCCAAATATGGATAACCCATAACCTGACAAGTTCAAATATGTAATTATTTTCTAAATCCAGGTCCAAATCAATACTCGAATCCGCAAAATACACTCTCTTTAAGTGTAGTCAAAAACCACAAATTTCATCTCAAAATTTCATGTGTTTGGGTGTTAATAATTCATGTAGATTCTTGAAATAAACCATAAATGAATAGAAATTACTTACCACAAAGTCTTGTATGAAAACCCCAAGCAAAATCACCCCTCTCCAAGTCTAGGGTTCAAAATATGAGAGAATGAGTTAAAACCCCGAAATAAGCACTTAAATAAGTCTGCCCAAGGGTACACTTTGCAATCGCGATAGGACCCCCATGATCACGAAGAACATACATGAGTTGCCGTACTGCTCCACTTTGCGAACGCGAAGTAACAGTCACTAACGCGATGACCAAGCACTCCAATGCAGCGCAACTCGAAAGCCAAAGTCCTGTTAATTTCACTTCTTCGCGAATGTGAACATCAAGACGCAAACCTGATGACGGACAAGAACAGCACAACGCGAAGAGGTGAAGTCAGCGGGACTTTTCTCCACCAACCAAAATACTCTACGCAATCATGAAGAACCTTCAGATATCGCAAAGCTCATCAGCGACTCCAGAAAATCAGCAATGTAAACTCATCCGAAATGATCCGAAACCACCTTAAAACTCACTCGAACCCCTCGGGGCCCATCTAATCATACCAACAAGTCCAACACATCTTCCAAACTTATCCAAAGTCTCGAAATATCACAATTAACAACAAAACCAAGAATCGAAGATCAAAATCCTTCTCTTAACTTTCAAAACTTCAAACTTTGCTGAATGCGTTCGAATCACACTTAAATATTCCAAATTATAATCAAACTTTGCACACAAGTAGCTAAAATGAACCTATCCAAAGTCGCAAAACCACAATAGGAGCCCGATAACACCAAATTCAACGTCTCGCCAAACTTATGAACACAATTCTTCAAATTGCCAACTTCGGCAAATAAAGCCTAAACCTTCTAGGGACATCCAGACCCATATCCGAACATACGGATGTCCAGATCACGAACATCAAAACCAACCACATATGTAAGTCATAAATACATCACATGAATCTACTCAAGGTCTCTAACCGCCGAAAGGTATGCGAAAGCTCAAAACAATAGGTCGGATCATTACGATGAATACCTTCAAAACCAGTCTCAGAACCTGCACAAAATGTGTGATAGTGTAGTGTGAGTACAAAATCACGGTACTTAATAAGTATCAAGTCTAGCCTCGAAGTAATAGTGGCGAGAGATCAATAGTCAGACCTACTAACAACTCAATAATAATAAGAGGCATAAACAACATATAGAACAAAACATGATATTATCAATCAAGTTTACCAATAGAAGCACAATAAGCTGCTATATAAACTTGCTTTTCAAACAAGAGATAGCACATAATATCAGATATCTTCAATCTTTCACAATCACGATATGATTCAATCGACAGTCATATAAGTAGAAGAGTCATTGCAGGAGTCTAAGCTACCAATGAATACTCCTAATTCTATACCAGTTCTCATCGCATAGTGTACATATATCCGATACTGACAAAGTGTCCAAATCACTACGAATCTGAGTATCCTGCGCTCATAGGGCCCAAAGTAACATGGGTAATCACCTAACTCCAAAGGAATGGTACAAAATCCAAGTGTCCTTGAAGTGTACAACCCGATAGACTAATAGTAATATTAGCATTGCGGCGTGCAACCCGATAGACTAATAGTAATATTAGCATTGTGGCGTTCAATCGGATCCATAAATATTATAATTGCTGCGTGCAATCCAATCCACACATATATCGTTACAGCGTGCAATTTGATCCACACAACATCATCAATAATCGATATCCGCTCATAATCTCCATGGTGCCAGAATTCTTGTTATTTCACAATATTCAACTCTCCAACTCATAGATATATGTATGAGGCAACATAATTAAAGGCACCAGATCATAACAATAGAAATGCAAATAAAAGCACATAAGGCTAAAAGATGGCTATGGCTAATCATATAATTCAATTCATCTCAATAATTCAATAAGCAATTTTATCATTCAAAAGTCTTATTCTAGTATTTAACGTGAATAAAATAAGCCATTTAACCACCAAATCATGAATCAATATGTCAAGTATATGACTACGGCTAGACGAAAAAGCTCAACATAGAAAAACTATCATTTATACCTATTTCAACAAGTCATAACCTTAAACATGCTTCTAAGCCACAATTATAAGTCATCACATAGTCATAGTATCAACGTAACATGAGTAAGAAGTTCACATAGTCCAAACAAGGCATAGTCATAACACAAACATTCACCAGATGTGGTCATTACCTAGCTACACATATACACTCATCACCCCACATATACGTGGCTCTAAAATCGAGCAACAAGTACCAAATAGGTCACCTATGGAGAAAATTTTCTCTTACAACAATAGACAAGTAACGTACCTCTACTCGGTAGTCTTCAACCTACCAAAATAGCTTTTCTTCTGAAATCAACCTCCAAACGGCTCAAATTTAGTCAAATACAACCCAATAACGTCAAAAAAAGCCATAGAATCAAGTAAAAACGATAAAGTTTCAATGTTTAATCAAATCCTTAAAAGTCAACAAAAGTCAACTCGGGCTCACATGGTCAACACCCGAGTCAAGAGGTAGATCCCGACTATTCATAACCTCACGAGTCCAAATATATGAATAGGTTCCAAAACTAAGTCCAAATCGACTCCTAAATCCCCAACTTACGCTCTCTTAAATTGTAGAAAAAACTCCCAATTTTTCTCTTAAAATTTCCATGATTAAAGTATATAAATCTACGGGGATTAAAGATATATAACCAAATCTTAGTATAAATTACTTACCCTCAAAATTAGAGTGAAAATCCCTTCCAAAATTTCCTCTAGCCGAGCTCAAAAACTCAAAATAATAAAAAGTACACAAAAACCTCAAATATAATATTTTGCCAGTGATCTCGCTTTTGCGACAACTAAGCTCGCATCTGCAACAAACAACTCGCATCTGTGAGACTATGAGCTTAGGATCCCTTCACTTCAACTGTCATATCACAATTGCGACATCGCAGGTGCGACAAAATATCGTTAGCACAGACTTCGCGAGTGCAACCAACTTGCACTTCTGCGCTCCACTTTTGCGCTCTTCCGACTCAATACCTGCCATGGCAGGTGCAGACCACAACCTCGCAGGTGCGACATTGCACCTGAGCCCATCCTTCCATAGAAGCGATCAATCTCCTAGGCCTCACCAGGTTCGCATATGAGACCTCACCCCCTGCATGTGCAACATCGCACCTACGATCAAAGCTCAGCAGGTATGATGCAGAAGAACCATAAATGCCAATAAATCCCAAAATTGTTCTAATCATCCAAAATATACCCGAGCCCCTCGGGCCTCCGTCTAAACATACCAACAAGTCCTAATACCCATCCAAGCTTATTCAAATACTCAAAACACTACGAATAACATCATAACCAAGAATCAAAGATCGAAATTCTCCTCTTAAATTTTAAACTTTCTAACTTCGCCAAACATGTTCGAATCACACTTAAGCATTTCGGATTTAAACAAACTTTGCACACAAGTTCCAATCAATTAAACGAACCTATCCAAAGTATTGAAAACACCAATCGGATACCGATAATATCAAGGTCAGCTATCTGTCAAATATTCTTCAAATTGCCAACTTCCGGCAAATAGAGCCAAAACCTTTTATGAACCTCCAAATTCGAACATACGCCTAGGTCCAAAATCACCATACGAATCTATTGGAACCATCAAATGATAAATCTGAGGTCGTCTACTCAAAACTCAAACCTTGGTCAACTTTTACAACTTAACAACAACAACAACAACAACGACAACAACATACCCAATATTATCCCACACCGTGGGGTCTGGGGAGGGTAGTGTGTACACAAACCTTACCCTTACCTTCTGAGGATAGAGAGGCTGTTTTCAATAGACCCTCGGCTCAGGAAAGCATAAGCACTACATTAATAAAAATATAGACAACAAGGGACAGTACCAAAAAGTCATATAAAATCAGAATAAAACAACAAGACAATAAGGTGATCAACAATAAAAGACAATAACGGTTAGTCATAAAAACATACTACCAACAACAAGCGAGACTACGTGCCAATACTACTATTATGAACACTCTAGACTACCTACTCTACTACCTTAATCCTCAACCTACATACCTTCATATCAAGAGTCATGTCCTCGGTCAGTTGAAGCTGCGCCATGTCTTGCCTAATCACCTCTCCACACCTCTTCTTTGGCCTACCTCTACCTCTCCGTACGCCCTCCAATGTCAACTTCTCACGCCTCCTCACCGGGGCATCTGTGCTCCTCCTCCTCACATAACCAAACTACCTAAGTTGCGCTTCCCGCATCTTGTCCTCAATTGGGGCCACACTCACCGTGTCGTGAATAACCTCATTTCTGATCCTATCTAACCTGGTGTGCCCACACATACATCTCAACATCCTTATCTCTGCTATCTTCATCTTCTGGACATGAACGATCTTGATTGGCCAACACTCCCCATATAACATCGTTGGTCTGACCACCACTCTGTAGAACTTACCCTTAAGTTTCGATGGCAACTTCTTGCCACACAAAACACCCGAAGCGAGTCTTCATTCATCCATCCCGCCCCAATACGATGGGTGAAATCTTCATTAATCTCCCCATCCCCCTGAATAATAGATCGAAGGTACTTAAAACTCCCTCTCTTAGGAATGACCTGCGAGTCCAGCCTCACCTCCCCTTCACCTCCTTGAGTCTCTCCACTGAACTTACACTCCAAGTATTCTGTCTTGGTCCTGCTCAACTTGAAACATTTAGATTCCAGGGTCTGCCTCCATACCTCTAATTGTGCGTGTGCCCCGTCTCGCGTCTCCTCAACCAATACAATATTATCTACAAATAGCATGCACCACGGCACTTCCCCTTGGAACTTAAGTTATCCAAGATAGAACTAAGTGTTCCAATTCACTCCCAAACCTTCACTAAATCAAATCAACCGTCCCTGCAAGTCAAAAAATAAATTGCAAGTATACAGAAAGCATCAAATAGGAAAATATGACTGAAATACATAAGACGATCGGCCGAATCGTCACAGAATAAGAAGGAATAGATATTCTTAAAGAGAGAATAATGACAAATCAAAGCTCAAAGAATAAACATATATCACCCATTTTATCAATCTAAAATTGTTCCCCGTCTAGTAAGCTATAAAAGGGTAAAACTTTATTTACTCCCGTGAAAATAAAATAAAAAGAGCTTCACTCTCCGATCTCTAGTACTTCACATGTGACTTCGCAAACTATTTCGTCTACGACCCAAGAGATGTTTGTGCTGAAAAAGTTAGTTGGGCTAGTTATTTTTTGGGCTGGCTATTAAAGTTTTGCCAACTTTCCAAAAGCATTAGTGAAGTAGTCACTAGTCTAACAAAATAGATATTTTTGTTCCCAACTAAAATACAACTCCTACAATTGAGTTTGAAGCTTTGACAAGTGAACCCCAATAAACTATGCTGGGATTTAAAACTTTGCTAAATGTTCTTACCCCAGTAACGATTTTTAGTGTTTAAACCATTACTAATACAAACTCTGGGAACTATTCCTAGTATGTAAATCCTCACTATTGCAAACTCTTGGAACGCTTTCTGTTATTTTAATCTTTACTAGTGCAAACTCCAAAAATAATTTTTGGTTTTGAACATTTACTAGTGCAAACTTCAAAAATGGTTCCTAATTTTTATAACATTTACTAGTATAAACCCCAGGAATAACTCACAATAATTTCAGAAACATTTGAAACAGACTGTTTCGGAGCAGAGGAGCATTTTCAAGTACAATTGATTACGTATTAATTAATATCTGTTTGATTGGTTTGAGGTTATTAACGAAACAAAATTGTCTAAGACTTTGTTTCTTTTTTATCAAGTGGGGCTCAAACTTATAAAAGTTTATTGGTGTTTGATACCGAAGAACAATTCTTGGGGTTCAAACTTTTATAAGTTTTAACCTAGCAACGATTTTTGGAGTTCAAGATCAAGTTGAAATCATGTATTAACTAGGTTGGGATCGACAGATGCATAAAGATTTATGAGGTTAATCTGCACTTTGAAGGAAAAAAACATCGTATGATCATTTAATAATTCAAAGCAACATGATGATTACATATAATCTAAAAGAAACGTTCCGAAGTAAATTAATAAGTCCCGCACTATGTTGAAGTTGATAGATAATGTATTGGTGACCACGAGTACTCTCTTCACTTTAAAGGTTCGACTTTCAGTATACTTTTTTGGGGTTTCATCCATAGAAAATTTTAGGTTTCGTTTGTTGAGAATTTAAGAACTCCAAGAATAATTCCTAGAGTTTTAAACAATAAATTTTCAACTTTCAGTAATTTGGAGTTCTTTTTTCCTTATTTTAGGTAATGGTATTTTTCTTTAGACTTGTGTTTTCGCATTAATAAGTGGTCACTTTACCAATACAATTTAAAAGGTGATTAAATTCCAATAGACAGCCTAAAAATTAACTATTTTCTAATTTTTTACTATGCGGTGTCACTTAGACTTATGAGCTTCTTGTTGCCTACATCAATTTATCTGTATTGCCCAATTAGGAAACTGAATTCTCCGAGATCTAGCTTATCTATCATTACCTTCTGTTCATTTCCACCTATTATTCTGGCTTTACTAATATTCCTATACTTCTTTTTTTTTTTTTCTCTCCCCTTTGATTCTCCTTTGATACCTTTTTGTTGGAGCTAACGCTCCTTTGGTGACTCGAATCCACAATCCTGAGATTGTAGGTGGGGAGTGCTAACCATCTAAACAACCCCTCTTGTCTCCTAAACAATAACTATCAGAATTTGATAGTAACCAAGTAGAAATGATTTTCATTATACTAAAATAGTAATTTTTATTTAGTTATTCTAGTTTGTAAGACCATCCAATGCTTACTCTCAGAGGCTATGACATTTTATTTTGAACAGTAAGGAGATATATAGTCGAATCCAACTTGTCCGTAAGTATATTATTGTTGTTATTTTAAGTTTGAACATCGCGATACGTAATACTCCTCATTTAGTCAAATTCAAGACTAATTATAGAAAAGAAAGAAAAGAAATAGAAATTTAAGAAAGTGGGAAAATTTATTTATAATAAGAATAAGACGACTATGGCCACTGTGATTAATTTTTATAACAAATAATTACTTTAATTTTGGCAGCATATACTGAATCCTTTTTATAGATTCCTTCATGCGTGCATGGCTAGTAAATATGTGGTATATAGCTAGAAGAACTTTTGATGACTATTTTTCTGTTTCTCTCTCTAAATCCTTAAACAAGTGACCTCAGTTTAATTTTACCTAAAAATATAAAAAAGATTCTTCTTCTACGACTATTAAGCTTGCTTAAGCATCTTCTTGTTTTTGGCTTTATTAATTTTGTCGATCAAGTATTTTTTGTTTCTTTTTGTGTCCGTTTCTCTTTGCGCATAAATGGATGAACTCAATGCAAAAATAAGGACCGACTTCCGGCCAGAAAGGAAGCGAAAGCCTCCCCTTTTCCATTGATACCAAAGTCTATATATACAAAAAGTAACAGCTAATTGCATATTCCTAACAGATATAAAAAATTACAAGTAACCTAACATTCTACGACCCGCAAAGAGTGTTTGCGGGGTCGCACATTACTTGTGCAACTCATAGAATGAAACACAAGCTGCTTCATAAAACTGACTTGTTCTGAACAGTTATGCAGTTGTTCTATGGCTTGCAGGTGCATTTTGCGAGCCGCAGAATGCATCGCATAATACCCCTTCTCAAGTTGGTGTGTGAAGAATTCTAATGCCCAACTTGCGCAAGAGATGATCATGTTGGGATTTTCTAATGCCTTTGTAAAGATATCCGACAGTTGTTCAATTGAAAAAATAAAACTGATACTAATATTTCAATTTGCTATCTCGTCTCGATGAAATGGCAGTTTACTTCAATATGTTTGGTTGATTCATGAAAGAATGAATTCTTGGCTATATATAATATCGCTTGACTATTACAATAAAAATAAGTAGGAGAATTGCATGCTACTCCTAGACAAAATTCCAATTAACCACTTTAGCTTACCAATCGTCATTTCCATGGAGCGGTAAAATTCTGCCTTCGCTGATGAGCATGATACCGTACAATGCTTCTTAATCTTCTAAGATATAGGCGAGTCACCCAAAGAGATAAATCAACCCGTGAGAGATCATCGAATTAAAGTACAACTAGCCCAATCAAAGTCACACCTTCCATAGAGACGTAAGTCATATTTACTGTTCAACGAAATCCCTTGTCCTGGATTTCATTTCATGTAGCGAACTACCTGCAATGTTGCTTCCGAATGGTCTTCTTTCGGTCGTTACATGAATTGGGATTAGAACATAAATGCAGTAGGATAATTCTGGCCGTGTTAAAGACAAATAGATAAGCCGTCCCACCAAATGATGATAATGCTCAGCGTCATCAAGAGCTCATCGTCTACTAATATAGTTGAGGATTCTGCTCCAAAGAAATTCCCACAGGCTTAGCTCCCACCACTACTAAAAATCAGGTGAAAAGCGATCAAAGTTGGTCCCTATCTGCCCAAAAGTGACCAAAAAGCGACCACAATGGTTTGGTCAGTATTTAGGTGGTCACTAACAGATAGCGACCAACTTTGGTCGCTAATTTGCGACCAATATTGGTCCCCAACACAAAAGAACCAAACATTCCGAAAAAACGTATAGAGACCAACTTTGGTCGCCAATTAGCGACCAACTTTGGTCGCCAAACCAAAAATACAGAAAATTAAATTCAGCATTTAGCGACCAAAGTTGGTCGCCAATCCTGAATTTAATTTTCTGTATTTTTTGATAAGCGACCAACTTTGGTCGCTAATTAGCGACCAACTTTGGTCGCTATTTTGCATAATCAAAGTTGGTCGCTATTTTTGGTATATTTTTTCCAGAAACTGCCTGTTTTTGCAGCTACACCACCTGCCAGTTTTACCAAATTCCTAAAAGAAGCATTTTATGCCATTAAAACAACAACAACGACAAGAACAACTACAACAAACAACAACGAGAATAACAACTATAATAAACAACACATTAAACAACAACATTAAACAACAACAAGGTTTAAAGTTCAAATGAACTTATACATTATATAAGCTGTTATTACAATTCAACGTCTACTAATGTCTACATCATCAGCGTCATCACCGGATGAAGTGTCATCATCAAGCTGACCACCCGGCGATGATTCACGTGACCGGGGAATCGGAAAAGAGCCAGAAGCCAAGAGAGATTTGATCTGCTCTTGTAGAGCAGCATACTGAGCATCTCTAAGTTTATCTTTCTCCTTCTCTCTTTCTTCTCTCTTCTTCTCTCTTTCCTTGGCAGCTTCTAGCTCGGATGTGAGCTTTGCTACATGGTCCCGCATAGAGGCGAGGTTGTCCCCATCAAGCGACTCCCCTTGCGAGGAAGTGCCTATTCCGTGCATTCCACA